>AYEL01080606.1:0-43543 GCA_000484575.1 Olivierus martensii
GAGAGCAACATTGAATAAATTCAATAGCTTCTTTATTTTAACATATAAATAAACATGAGAGAGAATTAAAAATACAATCTCATTTCCCGACACAAAGTTGGAGAGAAATATCTGCAAATCTGATGACTTCCTATCGTGGATATCAATGGCACAATAAACAGTCTTTAGTCCAAATTCTTGTCATAATTTATCTGCCGGATGACAATACAGATATGCACAAACAGTTGATCTTGTAACTCAAGCGGTCGACGACTGTGAACGGTCGGCGACTGTGAGTACTTGACAAAATTCGTTTACGCAAGGACTCAAATCAGGGAAGGACTTGTTGAATGCAATAATGACTTCTTGGAGAGCCACGGCAACTTGATGTCTCGGTAACGACGTTCGGTGAGAACGATGTTTCGGTCAGAGTTATCTTTCGGACCACGCCCGAGATTAGACTAGCTACCAAAACTGTTGTAAGACTGGAATCCAAAAGCTAGATGTCTCGACTGAACCAAAAGCTTCTAAGACCAATTGGAAAAGGTTGACTTTGTGAAAAGTGTTTGACTTTGTAAAAAGCGGTTGACTTTTTAAAAAGCCCTGACTTCATGAAAAGCGCGTAAGAGCCCCGGTGTCTCGGTAAGAGCTAAAGCTAGATGTCTCGACTGAACCAAAAGCCAGGACCTTTGTCCAGCCTTGCTCTTATATAGCGCTGCCCTCTTCTCACCTTTCTCTCCCGGGCTGGCTGTTATTGTCTCTTACACAATCATCAGATATCTCAGGTGTCATCCGTTTAGACTTTGAATTGATTCTTGAATAAACCTTCTAAGATTTATTGTCTAGTAAAATAATCAAGCAATTTGATATATCCTGTTTTCAAATCGAACTGCGTCATTAAAATTTATATCAATTGCGTCATTTGATATCGATTCAAATTCGCAACAAAAGGAAAAAAGGGGGGATTTCCGACCCCCTACAACTGTAAATGAATATTTTAGCAATATTCATTTATAGTGTTGATTTTATTTAAAATTTTTAAATCTTTGTCAAGATGCCAAGAAATGATTTAACATTTTCAAGTAAAATTGCTTGGCTGGATAAAATTAAAAGCCAGCCATTTAATACAAGCCATCATAGATTCGCTGATGTAACTGGCGGTAAAGCAAAATCTACTACAGTTGTCTCCTACAACAAGAAAATAAACTTTGTGAGGAGTGGGCATTACAGAAAGAAATTCCAGGAACATCCAAAAGAAACTGCGTGAGGAGTGGGCATTACAGAGCGTTTTCTACAACAAGAAAATCAACTGCGTGAGGAGTGGGCATTACAGAAAGATAATTCTAGGAACATTCAAAAGAAAGCGTTATGGAAAGGATCCAGAAGTCGAAGAAGTTCTACAAAAAGAAAATCAACTGCTTAAGGAGTGGGCATTACAGAAAGAAAAGGAACATCGAAAAGAAAGCGTGATGGAAAGGATTCAGAAGTCGAATGGAACAGCGAAAAGAAAGCATGATGGAAAGGATTCAGAAGTCAAAGAATTCAAAAGAAAGAAAAGGATTCAGAAGTTGAAGAAGCATTAGATCAATGGTTTTCTATAGTTAGCAGGCAAGGCATGAATATCAGCAGCCCAGTGTTGAAGGTGAAGTCAGAAGAGATTGCTAAAAAGCTAATAATAGGTATCTATTTTAATATAGGTACCTAATTATTATTTTTTTACCTATGTATTACATATTTTATTTTAGAATTTATTATTAGTTCATTTAATTGGGGCAGCCACTTAATTGGGCCAAAATGGATTAGTCCCAACGTGTCCCAATTAAGTGAAATCAACTGTATATGTGTTAGTGTCTATGGCAGCAAATAACTCCTTAAAGTATAAAGCTAGCGACAAGTTTAAGCTAACTATATATATATAGCACTGACAAATTTCTTCAAAATTCTTAATCATTTATTTTGACAGCCATCTGAACATAAAGATATTATAATTCATATGTCAAAGTTGATGGATTCTATTACGGTTCCTATGGCACGGGCTTCAATACTCTGGTTACTTGGAGAATATGCTGATAGAGTACCAAAAATTGCTCCTGATGTTTTGCGTAAAGTGACTAAATCATTTATACATGAGGTTTGTAGTAAAGTAACTAATAATCATATGCTTATTTTATTGGTAAATATAGTCCAGTGGTTCTCAACTGTTTTTTCCCCAGGGCACATACATTTGTTTGTTACATTAAGCAGACCACAACATGCTATATCAGCATTGGCATCTGGTTGGTGTCACATAAAAAAGTCTGACTTCTAAAAAATTGCCTATAAAAACTCTTGACTTCTCATTTCGTGAATATCATAGATCAGTGTTTTCCAAAGTGACCTATGACCTGTAAAATTTTATGAGTGCATCAGGAAGGACCTAGCGAATTAGGAAAATTTTAATTTTTTCATGTAGGAGAAGAATTCTGTGCTTTCATTAAATTCATGACTGTACATTCTGGGCTGCATGTAAAAGCTTGGCAGGCCGCAGGTTGAGAATGGCTGATATAGTCAGTCACTTAACTTATGTTGTAAAAATATCCCTATGAAACCTACATATACCTAAAAAAGTTTCTCATAAAATCACCTTGGGTCCATATCTTTTCATGATAAAAGAAATTGTGTGTTCCAGTGAATTTCTGAGCTATTTGTAGTTATCCAATCATTCCAAGCACTACTTCAGATGAAGTGATGCTTGAGATCATCTGGGATTCTTAAAGAGAAAGCATCTAAATCTGACATTTTTTCTGGATAATCATTAACATGATGAATATTAACCTGATTTTTAACCTGTTGTTTGCTGCACTTCACAGTTTTTCCTGGAAAGAACAAACTGGTAAATGTTTACAATTAATCTTAATCAATATATAAAATTTTTAAATTGTCATATTGCTCTTATTTTTCATAGAAATGTTTAAAAATTTCTTGTCAATAAGTTTTTTATATCTCTTTCTAACAATATAATTATTTTTATTTTATTGAGAAGTATCCATTAATAATATGAAATCAAGAATTATATGATTTTTTTATATACCGTATTTCAAATTAAATAATTACTAGTTTTAGATAGCCACATATCTTCTGAATAAAGCAACTCATCAATGAATTAATTCAGATCATATTTTGAGCTGCAATATATAAAGAAATCAAGTATTATGCAAATTTTTATAAATTAAATTCTATGTTATTGTTAAAAAATACTACAAATTCATCAAAATTTCATGCTTCAAAGAAAGAATTGATATTATATGACTTGTTCACTAAGACCTGGTTCTCTAAGGTAGTAAACAGTTGCTTACTACCTTAGAGAATCAGGTTCAATTCTAAACCTCCAGTTTTTCAGATGGGTCCAAACCTGACCTTTTGAATCCAGCTTTCAACCTTCCAGTTGATCCTATGATGTTGGGTATTGACCAGCCTTAATGGATTCTAAAAATGGCTGTAGCTAGATACAGAATATCTCAAGTACAATATGACAGCTTAATTGAAACCAAAGTTTATATCAACTGTTGCCAATTTGATCGCTAGATTTTTCTTGTAAGTTAGGGAATCACTAAACTTAGGAACTATGTAGGTCAGGGACTGTTTGTTTATAAAATTGCTTTGAAAAGTCCAAATGATTAAATATACAGGATGTTCCTTTTAAATCTCCTATAATTTAATTAACCTTTGTGAAAAGATTACAAGAAATAATGGACTGTAATTCACACCCAAAGAAAGATTTGATGAATTTTAGTTTGTAACTTTGAAGTTCACACTTTTGCTCTTTACTTAGTGCTGTAATTGCATGAAGCAGTTATAGCACTAGGTAATGAGCAAGAGCGTGGCAAAGAGTTACTATTTTGCATGAAGCAAAATGGGGACTCAAATAACAGTGGGCAAAAGTAATCATGTGGTATATAAAAGCAATATTAATAATTTCAGTGCAAAGAAATTACACTGTCTTCCAACAGAATGGAGTTTGGAGTTCAAGAGTCTTTCAATGATACTTTTCCAGATACTGGATTGGATCCATTTCATGGTTATCTTGTTCCCTATAGATTTCATTGTGTTAGATTTCTTTTTTGGTGCTATATGAAGGATTGTGTGTACTTGTCTAAAGTGACTCATTTCCAATTTATGAGCCTGTAACTGTGATGTGATTGTTACCATAATAATAAATGTGTTGGAAAGAATATAGCAAGAAATTTATTACAGGCTAAATATTGTTCATGTCAATAGGTCACATGTAAAGATTTATTAATGAGTTTAAATAAATGTTTTTAAGTTTTGTGCATTTCATGTTTGTCATTTTCCTAGCTTTCCTATTTTCTGTTCTATGATCTATTAAAATGTGGGAGGTTTGAAAGGAATATCCTATAGAATATAAATTATATGTATATGATGAAGATAAAATAATAAGCTGAATTTGTTATAAAAATTATTTTACAATGTTTAAATTTTTCAGGAGGATATTGTAAAATTGCAAACTCTTAATTTGGCTGCTAAGCTATTTCTTACAAATGCCAAACAGACAAAGCTTTTGACGCAATATGTTTTTAATTTGGCTAAATATGATCAGAATTATGATATTCGAGATCGGGCAAGATTTCTAAGACAGTTAATAATGCCTCAAGGTGAAAAGCCATCTTATCTTTCAAAATGTGCCAAGAAAATATTGTTATCATCTAAACCTGCACCTCTTTTACAGTCAAAGTTTTCAGGTATTTTATTAAATACTAATTTTTATATTTATTTAATTTATTAAATGATAATTTTATTTGTTGTTTTGTCAAATTCATAGAAAGAGATATATATCAGCTTGGATCGCTGTCTCACTATATTGATGCCAGAGCTAATGGTTATTGTGATTTGCCAAAATTTCCAGAAGTTGCTCCTGATCCTTCAGTAAGAAATGTGGATTTACCAACACCTTGGCAAGATATTAAAATAGGAAAAAAGAAAAAACAAATTATTAAGAAAAAATCATTTTATTCAGAAACTGAATCATCAAGTTCTAATGAAGGTAAGATTCTTAGTTGTCTAGAAGAGCAACTTATAAGAGAGATTCCTGAATCTATTATGAAATAAATCATAGATTTTTTTCGTATGCATATGAAAAAAGCCTACAATCTGTCTTGCATTAAAATTCATGCTATTTCTTTTAATTATGCATTATTGCGAGAAATAGAAAGATATTGGAAAGAGAGAGAATGGAAAATCCTTTTTGTAGGAATTATTTTATATAGTTTTAATTGTAATGAATATACAGGAGTTATGTTTATCATGTGTTGGAAATTGTTTTCAGGCAATTTCAGATTGAGTACAGTATTGCAATTATTATTAAAAGCCAAAATCCATAGGCACTACACTAATTCTACAGTTCAATCTATTTTTGTTTGACATGTTTCATAAATAATGGCATCAAGGCTTAGTATCATTATTTATGAAACATGTCAAACAAGTAATGTATAAAAAGACAAAATCAGTCTGTTTCATATATAATAAGTTTACTTATATATACTTAAAATACCTCTTAAACTCTTCTAATAACTTTAAAAATAATAGCACTTACTGCAATTGAGTTACTGCTTCCTCTTTATATACGATTCTCTTGTACTGCAAACGTTTTTGGTCCCTCTGACCATCATCAAGCTAAACTTTGTAAAAAATTGTTAATCTGAACATTGAAAATAGTTCTTGTACAGATTCAAAGTTAAACATAAACAAAAAACAAAATAAAATGGTTCTAGAACAAAATAAAATGGTTCTCTAAGCAACCATACTCTATAACTTAGAGACGATGTTCTAGAACCATTTTATTTTGTTTATATTTAACTTTGAATCTGTACAAGAACTATTTTCAATGTTCGGATTAACGATTTTCTACAAAGCTTAGCCTGATGATGGTCAGAGGGACCGAAAACGTTTGCAGTACAAGAGAATCGTATATAAAGAGGAAGCAGTAACTCAACTGCAGTAAGTGCTATTATTTTTAAAGTTTACTTATACATTTGTATATATTTTGATCAAGAAAATGGGCTGTATAAATTCTAATAATACAGATCTAAAAGCATAATAGTTACTAATTATTTGGATACTGCTATACTAGTTGCCATAATTGCCATGGAGCCAAAAACTAAATATCAGCCATAAGTTTTAGCTTATCAAATGTAGAATTTATATCACAAATACAAATTGCATTTTGCAAAGTGTAGATCTTGCATAGTCTATATAATCTTTATTATCACAATTATAATGCTCAGTTATAATCTTTATGACGACTAAGAATTTTATAGATATGTTAGTATATAAGCAATGTTTTTTGATGATTCACTACCATATTTTTTTTCTGAATTTGAGAAACTTCAATTTTATTTTGTAATATATTTAAAAAAATTAAAAATTAAGGAATTTAAAACTTGAAAAACAATTTTATATAATTAGCTGCTGAAGAATCTGAAAGTTCTCAATCTGAAGAAGAAGAGAGTGAAGAAGATAAAGTTTCAGGCACAAGTGAAGAGGAATCTGAAACTCAGTCTGAAAGTGATGATGATGATGATGAATCAGAAAGAAGTAGTAGTGAAGAAGAAGAAAGTGAATCTGAAAATGATTTTCGAGTAAAAACTTCAAGAGATATCACAGGACCAGGAAGGAGTAAAGAAGAGGAAAGTGAAGGAGGAGCAAGTAGTAATAGTAGTAGCGAAGAAGATGATTCAGCATCTTCCAGTGAAGAAGAAGAAGTAGTAAAAGAAAAGGTGTAATACTTTATAATTTAAATTTAATATTTAAATAATAGATTTGTTTAATTTTGAATTTTAAATAATGATTGATTTTCTTATTCTGCTGGTAGCATTGGAATAAAAAGAAACAAAATGAAAAGAAACAAGTTTCAGAAAAGAAACCAAGTAAAGACTTGCTACTGTTGGATCTTGATGACTGTAAGAAACTTAATTAATTAAATATATTTATGATCAGGGCCACCAAGAGAAATTTTCAAGCCTGTGACAAGTCTGTGGTCTGGACCCCAGTTAAAAAAGTGAATCACTTTGGTTTAATAAAAAAAATCATATAAAACATTAAACATTTATTTAAATGTACCATAAATTCAAAATTCAATATATTACATACTATGTTATATATAAAATAGTTTATTTTGGGATGACTGCTTTGGTTGGTAGAAAGTGTGCTCTGGTGGCAGCCCATGACAAAAGTCTCAGATGTCACTCCCCTCTTTGCGGCCCTGTTTATGATATATATTGTTTACTTCATTAGTGGTTAAGTGATCTGTGTGGATAATGCAGTCTCCTGCAGGTTTCAGTCTGCACTTTTATTCAAAATTTTTTGCTATTTTTTAAAATCTTTCAAATGAATAAATATTTTCTGACAAATCTTTTTTCTAATGCGAAAAATATATTTTTTTTACAATGATTTTAATGACTTTTTATGTAAAGAACACTTACAGTAGGTGAGCACAAGCAAATATGTCTGAGCAAACAAACAGATTCAATATAGTATAAACAGTGCTAGAACATAAAATTGTTCATTTTCAGTTATTTTTGGAGGCAAGATGGTAAATCCCATGAACCATCAAAAGAAATTCATGCGCAAGTGTAAACAATCATTTGAAGATTTGTTTGAATTATTTTGCAGTAAATGAAGGGACTATTATTTTGTATTTTTTACTAACAAGTAAATTAATATTGCAGTTACTAGTATTGCTGTTAATTTATTATGATGATGGTATTAAAATTCTGATTGTTTTTTAATTTTGTAGAATGGATAGTATGGTGTATATGGGAATTATAATGTATATAATGAACTAAAGTTCTCTGCAAAACAATTTTTTATATTTTCCCTGTTTCTAATAAAAATGAAATAGTGTTAATTAAAAAATTCTTATTAGCAGTATGCAATATATGAAATAGTGAGGTCAGTTGCTATCTTTTTCTCAGACACATTCATAATAATAAAATTGTTTAATTTATACTTTAAGTGGCAATTAAATAGTCACTATTACAGTGTAACCTTGTTATCTCGAACCTCTCTATCTCAAAACTCTTGATATGCAGAAAAAATTTTTTCCATGCACTTTCAGCATTAAACCAATAGTTATTAGTATTTAGTAATTTCAATAGTTATTTCGAAGTATTTTCTTCAAAATCCTAGCTATCTTGAATTAGTTTATAATTTTTGTGCTAGAGAAATTAAAAATACTTTGAAAATTCCTTCGCTTTCGGAGTCTAAAAAAAGGATTTAAATTTAAAAAAGAACGTAAATGTGTTACCGATAACCGGAGTAGGAACTTTTTACAACATGTCATACAGTAGTTTAGTTTTCTAAGTTTCACTTCTAATTGTTGATAGATTTTTGTCAGTATGATTGTATTTATTCAGTGATATTTTCAACCTTTGGTTTATAAGATGCAGTAGTATTTAGACACTAATTTTCATGGAAAAAAAGAGTGTCTTATACAATATTAAAAACTACAGTATGTATTATTGACATAAAAAACTTTATTTAAAAATAAACCTTGATATCTCAAAAACTGTTTCTTTTGAATTTTTTTTTGTTCCCGTGAGATTCGAGATATCAAGGTTCTACTATATATATAATAATGGTGAGCTTGGTTACAAACAGTTGTAACAGATGAACAATGATGAACAAATATCTTTGCAGATAGTGTAAAACACTTCACAGATAAACAGATGAGCATTTGTTAAATTGTACTCATTCACTAGTGCTCATCTAATGTAAATGTGTCTTAATTTGATACCTCCTTATTAAAATAATGTAAACAAACAAAAACAAAGAATTGTATTTCAGACAGTTCTAAATTTATAGTGTAGACATAATAAAGAAAACAAAAGATTACAGTTGACAATAGTTTTTATTCTGACTCAATTATGCATTTACTGCATTCTGCATTTTCCAATGCAGAATGCAGCAAATCTCCACAGATTTGTTTCATGTGAAGCATTATTCGGTCCCTCAAAGTTGCTAAATTGTCTCCTTGTCCTTGGTAAACCAAGCTTTTTAAATACTCTCCACAATCAAAAGTAACATGAAGCTGATCAGGTGAATGTGCTGGCCACTTTATAAGGAATGCTAACTAATTATTCGATTTTTAGTGAAATGCTATCGTAAACTTGCTGCACTATCAGTTCTATGTGAGGGAATGCTCCATCTGCATGAACACAGTCATGACAAGATTTCCATGCTGTTAGAGTTGTGGAATAAGAAATTTTTAATTAATAATGCATACAATGACATTTTTTCCTGGTAGCGCATTTTGGAACTATTTATTTTATTTATCAAAATCAAATATCTGTAAGCTGGAAAGTATGTATATCAAATTTGGCTGAGTTTGGCCCCCTCCTCTTTAATTATGGTCACCCTACTTTAATTAAGGTAGGCTACATGAATAGCCAAAAACATTTTTAATTAAACAGTTTATCTTACTGATCTTTGTACTATTGATCTTTTAAAATTTTAATTTAGATGTCTGTTAGAAGGATAAGTCTTCATTTGAGTTTGTATTTTGAAACAAAATATTAATATATCAACAACATTATACAAACAGTTATTTGCTTATATTATAAAATTGTTCTTGTATGAATTATAAAATGATGTATATACTTTTCAGTATACTATTTAAAACTCAAAAGATCACAAAGCAGAACTCCTAGCTCAATATAAATTGTGCTTTTTGTTATTTTTGTGCAAAATTATAATTCTCTAGTTCTTTTATAGAAAATATTGTATTCCATTAAATGATGTAAAAAATTAATAATTTGTATTTAATAAAATTCACATTACAGTATATATATATCTTAAAAATTATAATACTGTTTATTGTATCATTAATTATCTACTAAGTGGCATTTCTTCACTAGAGTTTGTTGGATTTCATTTATATACCTTATTTATTAAAATTCATTCTAATATTTATGTAGTGTAGCATTTCCTTCCGTTATTGTATATGTTTATATAGGATATAAAAATTTAAACAAGAAGTATTATTTTCTGTGAAAATACAGAGAGTTTTGTTAGGTACATAAACATAACTTCATATCAGAAAACAGAATATTGATTTAAAGTAAACTTATATCAGTATAATTCATTTTAATGACAGATGCAGTACATGATCTTCAGCAGACGTTCGAAATATTTATATAAATGAATACCTTCCCGCTCATATTTTACAGTGAACAGCGATAAGCATTTAAATATTTTTACCAAGAAAATATCATGTAAAGGCTATGTAATGTTCGTAATCGTTATTAAAGTTAATAATCTCTGGTATAAATAAAAGAATTAAAGGCGTTCGTATATAAATATTCTATCATAATGCTTAATTTACGCTTTCTTATACTATAAAAAAGGCTGTAAATGGTGTATAAATTAAAAATGGGCTAAAAACTGATTTTCAGATTTTCAATAATTATACTGTGAAGTAAAAATAATTTATAATACAATAATAGTATGTAAAGTAGTCCACACAATAAAATCAAAAACTGTTAATCTAAATTTCCTTTATTCCTATTTTACTGTGTACACTTCAACCAACCCTGCTAGAATGCTTGAATTTTTTTGATGTCCTTGTCCTCTCACCCAACGCTATATCGTTACTTTCCTCTCTAAAACCACAACGCCACCCTCCAATGTCACAACGGTCTCATCATGCGACTGCAATCCTTAGGTCATATTACTCTACATCCCACCATCTTGTAGATTTGGTATGAGGTTCATTGTATAAACGTAGTTTAGAAATGTGAACGAGATCGGTTGATCTTCCTTTCTTTTCACATCCTATCTCATACATAACATTGGAAATCTTGTTTATCACTTTAAACGGTCCTGACATCAGAGGTTCCAATTTTTTTCGTGTGGTTGAATTTTTATTTTCAATTAACACTAAATCTCCAGGTTTTAATACTATATTTTGATGTTTGTTATCGAAGTAACCCTTATTTCTGATGTGACCTTTCTGAGTATTTTTGAAAGCTAATTTTCTTGCTTCTTCTATTGCAGGAAAAGGGTTACCTAAAATATAGTCAAAAGGTAGTATCCCAAACATCAGATATTTGGGAGTAAATCCTGTAACAGAGTGAGGAGAGTTATTGTATTCCTCTGTCACTGTCTTTAATAATTTGCTCCAACACGAAAGATTTTTATTCTCATTCATTTTGCACCGTAGCCGTGTTACTATTGTTTGGTTTACCCTTTCACTTATGCCATTACTCGGTGCATAATTAGAGGCTATAAATAGTAATTTTATTTGTCGGTTTTCCAAATAATGTGACAATTCCTTTGAACAGATACTCGGATATCTGTCTGCTAAAATCATCTTTGGTTTTTGAATTTGACAAATAGCATTGATTAAATTAATAAAGTCTTTAGCCGTTTGGGTTTTTGAACTCATTGTCCAGAGATATCGAGTTGCAAAATCGATTGCTAAATGCAAATATTTCTTCTTGGAGTTATATCCAGCGAACCCACCTATCGTGTCCATAGCTATAATATCAAAAGCGTCATTAGCTATAAGTTGAGATAGCTCCCCATATTTTTTTGATCGATTAATTTTATTGAGTTGGCAAACTGCACATTTATCTACGAATATCGACACATCCTTTGACATATTTGGCCAGGTATAGTTACCACAAATTAAGTATAACATTTTCTTTTTTCCTATGTGACCAAAGTTCAAATGGCATTTCTCTAATAGTTTCAACTGTAATGACTTTGGTACTACAATCTTCATCTGGTCTCGTTTTGTTCTTACAATAATATCATTATGTTTTTGTAAATTTTTATCTAATTCTTTTTCTTGCAACGATATTATTTCTTTCCTTTCCAAGAGATTTACAATTTTAATATGATCAGTGTTTTTATTATCTTCTAGAACTGGATTTCTGGACAGTAAGTCTGCTTCTACATTTGTCACTCCTGGAACATATTTAATGTCGAATTCATATTGACTTAGGCGTAATGACCAATTAAATAATCGAGAATTCGGTTTTTTAAACGATCGTAACCATTTCAAGGCTTGATGATCTGTTATTATCGTTAATTTTTTCCCGTAAATGTAATGATGCCAGTAGTCCATAGCCTCAACGATTGCAAGACATTCCAATTCCGTTATACAGTAATTTCTTTGATAATCTTTTAATTTTTTTGAGAAATACCCGATAGGGTGTTGTTTTCCATTATCTTGTATTTGCTTTAATACGGCTCCAATCCCCTGTTTACTTGCATCTGTATAAAGATATAATTCTTTATTAGGATTATAAATATGTAGAATTGGGAACTCTGTTAAGTATGTTTTTATTCTTTTGAAAGTTTCTTCGCATTTTTGATCCCAGACGAAAATGTTATTTTTTTTCAGTAGCGCATACAGCGGGGAAAGTAACTTTGGAGCGTTTGGTATAAAACGATGATAGTAGTTTACCTTACCCAGGAATCTCTGTAATGATTTTACATTATTGGGTGTCGGGAAGTCTTTAATAGCCTTCACGTTGTCCATTAATGGACAAATTTCGTTCTTTGAGATAATATGACCCAGATAAGTGACTTTTCTTTTGGCAAATTTGCATTTAGATAATTTTAAACGTATATTTTCTTCGTATAAAGCGTCCAATACTAATTCGATATGTTTCATATGTTCTGAAAAGTTGAGCGAATAAATTAGGATGTCATCTAGATAGTTGCTACAAAACTCAGTTAATTTATGTTTTTGTAAAATAGTAAAAATGATTCTCTGAAATATCGATGGTGCATTCTTATATCCGAAAGGCATGACCAACCATTCATAATGCCCATTCATGGTTATAAAAGCCGTCTTATATATGTGGCTGGCTTCAATAGGTATATGCCAATACCCAGAGCTAATGTCTAATGTAGTGAAATATTCACAATTAAATAATTTATCCAGAATATCATCAACTCTTGGAAATGGGTAACGATCTGATATGGCAATTTGATTTAATTTTCTATAATCGATACAGAGGCGTGACTTTTTCCCTTCATCTTTTTTATCAGCCAACGTTACAGGGAAAGCATATGGACTTACAGATGGTCTGATGAGATTGTGTTCAATAAGCATACTTAATTGACTATCTATAGTTTTCTGATCATTTGAAGAACAACGATATGGTCTTAAATTTATCGGTACATTATTTTCCAATTCAATTTTACATTTTTCTATATTTATAGTTCCAATATCATATTTATGTTTTGAAAATATCCCTGACATTTTAGTTAAGTATCCTTGTAATTCTGTCTCTTGTTTCTTAGACAATTTAGTTTGGTCCATTTTATTTTCATCTAGGTTCCCAAAAGAGTTATGTAATCCTGGTTGATTTTGGTCTTTTGAATAATTTGTTTGAATCTCCTCTTTTAATTTATTAATTTCATTTAATTGAAAAATTCTGTAATCTTGATTGAGATTTAAGTTAAAAGTGTTTATAAGATCTAATCCTATGAGTAAGTCATAATTACTATTATTGACTACGATTAGAT
Source organism: Olivierus martensii (assembly GCA_000484575.1). Taxonomy (NCBI): domain Eukaryota; kingdom Metazoa; phylum Arthropoda; class Arachnida; order Scorpiones; family Buthidae; genus Olivierus; species Olivierus martensii. The sequence continues at coordinate 13,516 of AYEL01080606.1, forward strand.
TCACTGACTTAGTACATGATCCTATTTTGAGGTCTACTGTTACCCGACCCAAATACATTTGTGTTGAATTTACAGTTTTAAAACTTAGGATTTCATTTTTATAAGTCCATATTTTTAATTTTAATTCAGTAACTATTCTCGAATCTATGCAAGATACGTTTGCACCGCTGTCATAAATTGTTCTAACTTCTTTTTTGTTATCAATTATAGAGTGAAATGTAATGAGGGGTTTATATTTGGGTCGGGTTATTAGTTTAAATGAATGTTTCGTAGTTCCTCAGAGATATCCATCTCTGCTTCGTCCTGCTCGTTATTTGTTTCGGTAAGAGTTACTTTCTTTTTATTTTGAAAAGATTTTTGTTTATTTCTGCATTCCTGAGCCCAATGAAACCTATTCTTGAATCCAAGACTCTCACATATCTGACAAGCATTAGGGGGTCGTTTCTTATATTCACTATTTTGGAATTCTCCCTTCCTAATAAAATTATCTGTTCTATATTTATTTAAACCTTTTCGTTTTATATTCTCCTCGATTCTTTGACTAATTTCATAAAATTCTATAAAAGTTTTCGGTCTCACTGTTATAAAATATTCAGCCATTTCTTGGGGTAATCCTTCTATCATCAATGGTATTATCTGAGATTCTCTTAATTGGGAGAGCATTCCTACCTTTTTTTTTCTCAAAATAATCTTTTATACCTATTTTAATATCATATTTCAACCGTACAAATTCTACTATGGGGTCCGTAACTCGGGGGTCAAATCTTCCGATAAATGTTGATTTTAACTCTTCCCACGTTTCGTAATCGGAACATTCGATATACCAATTCAAAGCTTCATCCTCAAAATAATTTCCCACTAACATTCTTTTATCTCTCTCATTCCAGTTCATATATCCAGCAACGCATCGAATCTCCTAAACCAATTTCTCATCGAAACTTTATCGTTATCGCCCCTAAATATTTGAATTTTTGGCTTACAGTTTGTCCGTGTATCTTGATCCTCTTCTTCGATGCATAGTCGTAGTTTATTCCCACATACTTCTTCGTCCTCCTTACTTATTTTTGATACTTTTCGTTGTTTTTTCTTAATCGGCATCCTCAGAGTAATCCTGTCGGCTTGTAAAGTATTCCACACAATAAAATCAAAAACTGTTAATCTAAATTTCCTTTATTCCTATTTTACTGTGTACACTTCAACCAACCCTGCTAGAATGCTTGAATTTTTTTTTTTTGTCCTTGTCCTCTCACCCAACGCTATATCGTTACATTCCTCTCTAAAACCACAACGCCACCCTCCAATGTCACAACGGTCACATCACGCGACTGCAATCCTTAGGTCATATTACTCTACAAGTATATTTAAATTTTATTACTGATAATGAAAAACGATGAACATCAAGAATTCATGTTTGTCTTTATTGTACTGTACATGGCATTATGTCAGTCATAGTATAAGCAAGTATGAATTTGAATTTGTGCTATAGATAAGAAATATAAATGTAATTAATTATAGGAAATACAATGAATATAACGATAACAACATCATTTATAATTAAAAAAATTATTCAGAGTGAAATTATTGTATTAATATATCTCAAATTGAATTTTATTATAAATTGATCAATAACGATATTTATTTGAATAAAATTCAGTAAACTATGTTGTTAAATGTAAATCTAAATTTCGAAGTTTTCATAATATTCATAATAATTGTTGTGCAGTCAAGAAAATAAAATTGCAAAAAATATTTTATCTACATGTATATTTATGTTGATTTTATTTTTATTATAAATATATTCAGCTGTTGTCTAACTTCATTGGAAAAAATTTACATACTGAGAAATTGTTGATAAACTTATTTGCTAAGCTTATTTACTGTATTTCTTTAGCCGTTTGTTTGATTTTATTTTAACAGAAAATTCTACACAATTAAAGTAATGTAAATGATTAATTACTCTATAATGTTAAACTAATAGCATAATAACCAAATGTTACTAATTTATCTCAGCCGAACAGATGAAAGGAACTGATGTTAATTTATTATCAAGAAATAAAGTATTTTACTTTAATTTATTACAAACTAAATATTAAAACATAGTGAAAAATTTTTGTTTGCAAAATATCCGTATAACTATTTATTACATGCAACTTATAATTTGTTTGATTTTATTTTAACAGAAAATTCTACACAATTAAAGTAAATGTAAATGATTAATTACTCTATAATGTTAAACTAATAGTATAATAACCAAATGTTACTAATTTATCTCAGCCGAACAGATGAAAGGAACTGATGTTAATTTATTATCAAGAAATAAAGTATTTTACTTTAATTTATTACAAACTAAATATTAAAACATAGTGAAAAATTTTTGTTTGCAAAATATCCGTATAACTATTTATTACATGCAACTTATATTGTTACAATATTAGTAATAAGCTATCAAATATACTGCTTCAAATCAAAGAATATTTTTGTTGAGAGTAAAACACAAAAGTTAAAATAAAATAAAGAATAAACCATAAAAGGCTCATGGGTCTGAGAATATTCTTAACCCATAACGGCAACTTTATAAGAGAGAGAATTTGTTAACAACTACAGGAAAACCTGAGGTTATGGCCACCAAGCACAGGCTGGCCACTATAAAGAGCTACACATTTCTTTATTAAATATCATATTTTAAAATAAAATAAAATTAAGAATAAACCATAAAAGGCTCATGGCTCTGAGAATATTCTTAACCCATAACGGCAACTTTATAAGAGAGAGAATGTTAACAACTACAGGAAAACCTGAGGTTATGGCCAACAAGCACAGGCTGGCCACTATAAAGAGCTACACATTTCTTTATTAAATATCATATTTTAAAAAGTATTACATTTAAATTCTGTTTTGAAAAAAATCAATTAGTTTTTATTACTGTATGTTTGAAAATATATTAAGAATAAAAAAAAATAATCATCAACAATTTTCTGATATTTTATTAATCAAGAATTAATAACTATAATTTTATTAGCCTAACCCCTATGTCAAAATTAGATATCAGAGAAAAGTTCGATGATTTTTTTTATTGATAAAAAATTATTTTAATTTTCGACGATACCAAAAATACTTTTTTGAATTTCTTATTTACTTTATCAGTTGCTAAATGGCCTGGTGGAAACATATTAGACTTCCATATGGAGGATTGGGGATGTTAACACCAGATTTTTTTCAAGGAGGGAATCTGGCTCTACCTGTTGGTCTTCTTTCAACAGCAGTCAGTCTATAGTGAACTCTGAAATGGCTGCTATCAAATATATCTCTTATAGATTAGACCAATGGTTCCATGCCCCACCTGGGCATCTCTAAAACCCTAATGCCTTTGTGACATATATTTTTTATTATTCAAAAAGTGAATTCTATTCACGTGGATGAAGCCTAAAAGGCCATTAACTTGGTGTAAATAAACTTCCAAAGAACATGGCATCCATGAAGGAGAAAATAAAAGAACGAAAGAACAGTTGAAATACTGAGGAAGAAATCACTAAGAAATTGTTAAAAAATAATAATAATATGAAGTGATATGAAAAAAACAGTAAATAAAATTTCAAATCGCCGTATACATTCTGATTTTAATTTTAAAAATGTGTATGTCACAATATATAATTACTAGAAAGTACCTGCTCATATAAATGAGCGGAAATATAATCATGTGATTTAATCTAATAATGCTATATATATAACGACAAAAACACCTCCGAACTCGTGTAGGGAATAGATCGGACACAAAAACACCTCCGAACTCGTGTATGGAATTCAAAAGGGAATCGTAAAATGGCATCCATTATTATGTTACAGCGCCATCTGCGCATCGATGAGGGAATCGTAAAATGGCATCCATTATTATGTTACAGTGCCATCTGCGAAGTCTACCTTTTTACAGGAACTACAATTTCAATGATATTTCTATTCTTTAATTTTTAAATTATTAATAACAACAAATAACGCAGACATCTAAAAATTAGACCTTTCTAAAAATATCCTATTTATAGAAATCTTTCTAAAGATACCATATTTATAGAAATCGGTACAGTAGTTCAACCCTAAAGATACTCTATTTATAGAAATCGGTACAGTAGTTCAATAAAAAATGGGACATCCAGCCAGCCAGCCACGTCTGACTATTAATATATATGATATACTGTACATAAGGCTCCTAGAATCATAAGAAATGCAAAAAATTCAATATTAATAATTCATTCTCGAATTACCTCCTTAAAAATCAAATTGCTCTTCTATGGGGCGTGGTCCCTACGTTGGGAACCACGGGATTAGACGCATTTGTTACAAACTTTTCTTAAATGACAATTTATATCATACTTAAGTTGAATTATTAGAATATCAAATCAAGTTTCATATATTTATAATTTAAAAAAATATATATTTTCATATCTTTAAAATTTGATTACAAAGATTTATTTTTGTTTATAAGAAATTTGTTTCGCATCGACAGTTTAATCTAAATCCATTAAACAGATACACTGGAAGTGAATTTTTGAGAGTTTTGGGATCGGGAAAAAAGTCTTCTCCTTCAAGTTATTTTGTCTGTAAATAAACGATCATTTGCAGACAAGCTAATCATGGTCGAAAATTGCATTTTTCGAATGCCAAAAATCATAAAAAAGTTTCACTCGGGAATATTTGTTTAATTGGTTTCAACTAAATTGTCCATAGCGAACAAGTTTTTTATGGGGAGAAAAAAACTAAGTTTTTTAAGAATCAAATTTTGAAATCAAAATTTTAACTTTTATCATTTATTTTTCAAAAATGATAATTACAGAGAAAATCAGAATATTTGCAATTTTTCATGTGAATTCGAGTGTACTAGTACAAAATATTACAAGTATAAATTTTTTATATTTAATCCGCAAAATGTATAAGAAAAGGACACGATTAAAATATTGAATAAAGATTTCTTTTTATTCTAAATTATTAATTAATTTCTTTTAAAAATTTCGTATATTTTATGAATTATAATGCTGATGTTAGACTAATTGTGACATTTTCAACTACGTTACATTTTAAATACATTTAGATATCATGTTTACCAACAGATGGCTTTAGTGCAGCTTATCTTACTTGGCGTACGAATATCTACGACACAGAATTTAACAATTTAATTTTTAAGACAATATATCTTCGTGATATGCTAAATTATTTGTATTTATTTATTTATAAAATGAATTTTTTTGTTTTAATAAATATTTTATATGAAGAAATGAATAAAACAATGTAAGTTAACTTGTAAATAATCTATGAGTATTCGCGTTAGATCAATGTTATTTTTTACATTTTTAGGCCTAAAATATACAGAATTTTACCTCTAAAAATACATAAAAGAAATCTGTATTTATTAATCTTTTTAAAATTGATTAAATAATTTTAATTTTATTTTTCAATAGCAATCTTTTTAAAAAATTATACTTTGTAAATATTATTATTCAATATTTATTTAAGCAGAATTCGATTGTTTTATCAAAATTTATCGCTATTATTTTAATTTTATTTCGGAAACGAAAGGGTTAAAAAAATGTTTAAACATTAAAAAAAACCAGCAAACTATTTTCCAAATCCTCATCAAAGAAACATTAATGGATGGACAAACTTTCCAAATTTACTCAATGACTCACCAACAAAGAACGAAAGTTTGCAGAGACCTATTCGACCTCAATTGCACCGCAAATGCTAAAGATTTCTTTAATTAGAGAGATTCTCTCGTCAACATACGGTTGCAAGACAAACAGAAAAGAATTTTCTTTCCCACCATCAACCGTTACAAAAGTTAATTTTGTTCTTTCGACTCTACACACTGATTTAAAGAAATTCTTGAGTTAAAGTAGAGAAAAGAAAAATTAAAAATCAGTGATTAATCATCATCCCCTTAAATCTGAATTCGTTTTATTTTGTTTCGGAATCAAAATCAATTAAGAAAATTCAAATTACTTTAATTAACTTTACTTAAAAAAAAAAAAAGAGAATTGCATATAAAATATCAAAGAAAAAAAAAAAAAAAAAAAAAAAGAGAATTGCATATAAAATATCAAAGAGCCATAGATGCTTTTAAGATTGGACAGAATTATATAAAGTTAGAATTACTTCAATTGATTTTTTCCTCATTTCATTCAGTTCTTTCTTGGGATTAATGAAGTGAAGAGAAATCTTCTTTTTAATGGATTATCCTATAAAGGAAGCCAAGTCGAGAATTTCCCTTGGGGTTATTTAAACTGAATAATGGAAATCTTTCCTCATTTATTTTAATTACAAATAATTAAAATTAAGAATTTATTCTAGCTAAATTTTTGGTAGGAAGAACGGATATAAGAAATTCATATTTATGCTCGCATAGCAATATCTTCCGATCCTCTGTTGGTTAATGAATATCACCATTAAATTAAAAGTAAAGAAAGGAATGAATAGTTTGTTTCGTGTACTAACAAAGGTGTAAATGGGGATGTAGATTAAAGTATCACAACTGTAAGAAAATTACATCTATTAAGGAAATTATAGACGATAAAATTCTCCTCAGGATATATCAAGGGAATATAACCAAAATTAAATACAATACTCTTATTTATTTTTTATATAATGGACAGTATTGTATAAAAAATAAGTTAATTTGTTAAAATTTTTTTAATATTTCATAAATTATTAATCCAATTTAATAACACTGTAAATCAAGTTTTTTTCTGCATTATTAAATGCAGAAAAAAACTTTTGCTGTTTAAAAAATTAATATTAATCTTTGGATTTAAATTTTATTATTTATTTATTTATTTCCCTTTATGAACATAAGCTTATAAATGAGGCCATCCGCGCAATTCTAATACAAACAAAACAAAAAAAAAAAATTATTGATTTATTTCGTATAGAAAAATATCAAAACTGATATTTGTAATTTAAATTTAATTTCTAGGAAATATTTCTGTTTATTTTTATTCTAATTATTTTATATTTATACAAGTATCCTTTATTAAAATGAAATATCTCACTCCACTTTTTAAGTTTCTTTATAAATGATTATTCTTTAATTCAAAAATAAGTTTCGTTTTATAATTTTAATGTCAAAAAGTCAATATTTAAAATTTTTTCTTTATATACAATAATCGTGAATAATTTTAAATATATTTAAGTTCCGTGTTTAGTATTCAATACCGTGTTTCAATGAAACATTTCCTATTAATTTAACTGATAATATTGCTTTTGCTAATAAATAGAAGTACAATAATACCCCGACTTACGTAAATTCGGAGATACGTAACTTCTCATCCTGCCTGTTCAGTCCACATGTTTGTTTCACAATTACATAGTGCATATGTATGTATGCACATATTTCATTTGCTGATTTGTTGATTAAGAGTGTTTAATTACAACTACATATTATAAACTTTTATAATTTGTTGTTTTCTTGGTAATAAAGAGCCTGTTAAGAGCACTAATACATATGTATCTGAAATTAGATTTGGGAATCTGTAGGTACCCTGACTTACATTATGCTTCCTAGTCTCACCTATTACGTAACTCCGGGGTATTACTGTATTGCTTTTGTTAACGAATAGAAGAACAATAATTTATTTTTGCACAACAATACAGATATTAATAATTTAATTGAAATTAAATGAAATTTGTATGAGAAAGAAGGCAAAATGCCCTTTTATTTTGAAATTCCATTTTATTCATAATAAATGAAATTTTTATTTTATTTTTCAATTTTTATATTGTTAGTTTTTATTAAATTGTTGTATTTATTTTTATACTAAATATTATAGTTTTCTTTGGTAAACGAACCGATTAATTCATTGTTAATTTAAATTAAAGAAGCATGCTAAAGAAATCTATAAGCATTAATAAAAATTAGGAAAAGATCGTTAAGTTTTACGTGATGAAAAACATTGATTTATGACGAAATCGTTATACATTATACAAATGTAGATATTAGAAAAATCTTTTTCTTTTACTAACAATTTATATATATCGCGATGATTTGTATTATCGGATAATCATTTAAAATTTCAATGAACTCGGGTTTGTTAACGAAGATATGTTTTCTTTTTATCTCATTCTTTTTATTAGTAGAAGATTCTTATCTGAACTACAATTTGGTTTGATTGAAGGAACCATTTGAATTACAAAATCGATTTATCTTGCGTTTAGCATCGAAACTGATGGAAAGTAATTAGGATTTTTTGTCAAAAGAAATAAAACACAAATTTTTGATTTGTTGAGAATATTTTCTCGACAGTAAATGAGAAAACAATATTTTATAATGGCAGACGTATTAATTTATGTTGCGATTGCATCTTATCAGGCGTTCAAATTGAATTTTATAAAGGAATTACGTTATTTTAAAAATTATTATTTAAACAGGGTTTATCATTGCAAAAATATTTTATTAAAATAACAGCAATAATTTTATATATGAATCAAAAACAGAATAACTACAGTATTAAATTTACTGTATTATTCTTTACTGTAGTTATTCTATTATAAAGAATAAACTAGTAAAGAACAACTACGGTAAAGAATAACTACGGGTAACTACAGTAAAGAATAACTACGGTAACTATAGTAAAGAATAACTACGGTAACTATAGTAAAAAATAACTACGGTAACTAAGTAAAGAATAACTACGGTAACTATAGTAAAAAATAACTACGGTAACTAAGTAAAGAATAACTACAGTAACTACAGTATTTCTGTTATAAAGAATAATGGAATTAAATTCCGTTATTCTTTATAAATTTCATTCCGTATCAATTTAATATATGTATACATTTATATATATATACCTGTATGTAATTTTTCTTTATTATCTTGATACCATCGGCCTGATGCCGCGTAGTAAAGCTATGGCTACCACCCTGGAGGATCCAGGCTCAAATCCGGGTCTGGCACCTCCAGCTATTCAGGAGAGGACCCGGCCCGTTAAACCCCATCCTTCAACCATCCGGTTAACCCCATCATGGGTGTTAGCGAGCCTGTTATGGGCTCTGTAAATGGTCACTGCCAGATATAGTACAGTGAGTGATCGGTTAACGAACAGTTCGGATAACGAACACTTTCGGGAAAGATTTTTATGTTCGGATAACGAACACTTCACAGAACAAACTGTGTGACCCGCCGATTGACGGAATGACAGGTCGGCCGGATGACCGCGTGTAAAGCTGTGGCTTATCATCTTAGAGGATCCGGGCCCCACTCCTCCAATTCTTCAGGAGGGGTCCAGGCCCGGGCAGTTGAATCTCATCCTTCAACTATCTATTCCTTAACTAACCTAACGGCTTAGTCCTTGTGCGTTCATAGATATATGGGTAATAATGGGAGAACAGTAGTTTTTCCCGATTAAAATGAACACGGAGACAACTTAAAACAAATCAAAGATTTATTAAAGAAGATAAGAGAAGGAGACAACGTAAAACAAATCAAAGATTTATTAAAGAAGGTAAGAGAGTGAAGACAATGTAAAACAAATCAAAGATTTATTAAAGAAGGTAAGAGAGAGAGACAACATAAAACAAATCAAAGATTTATTAAAGAAGGTAAGAGCTCAGAGACAATTTAAAACAAATCAAAGATTTATTAAAGAAGGTAAGAGAGACGAAGACAACATAAAACAAATCAAAGATTTATTAAAGAAGGTAAGAGAGAGAACAATTTTTTGGTGTTAGAATGGCACCCGTACCAGGTTAAGGTCAACAGGCATTTTGGTCTTAAAATGCACCCATACCAGGATGAGGTCAATAGGCTTGGGATCTCTGCAACGACAATGCTATTAATCACTTCCGAAAAATCCTGAAGAAAAAAGAAAAGCTATCGACATTGGTCAGATTCTTTAATGGAATATAAACATAATAGATGAAAATGCAAGACTATGTATGTAAGATATAGTTATTACATAGTAAGAAATTATATAATTTTTATTTATTTTTTTAGGTTCTCCTGAACGAATTAATAAAATTCCCATAAAAACCTATGATAAATCAGTGATCGGTTAACGAACAATTCGGATAACGAACATTATCTTAGAACGGATTATGTTCGTTAACCGATCACCCACTTGTATATCTTTCGTGCGATATGGCGGCTTAAACAAACTAATCTAAATCCTGATACTATTATGTTTTCATTAAATAATTGTTTTGTTCGTATTCTATTGAATATAACACGAAAAAAATAATTAATTTTTGCATACTTACAAAAATTGCAAATAATTCTTGTGTAAAGTTTAACAGGTTACAGTTTTCGCTGTTAAACAACAATATATTATTTTTCTTTAATGTAAATTAAAAGCTAAATATAACAGAATAAGTTTTAAAACATTTATTTATTTTAACTTCTGTGTATACTTGGGTTATAAAACTTTTAAATTTGTATTTACTGTTTAATGTTTCTTACTTCCGTTTCAACTTGGCACTTTAAAGTTTGGTTTTTTCTCGAAATAACAGATGGAGACACTTGCATTACTGGAACCATTAGTTTTTACTGGGCGAAAGGGTGCAGAAATAATTTTTGCAACCCTTTCGCTTATTGATTTTATACTAAAGTAAAAGTGTTTTCCCTTAAGAAATCGATATTATCGTCATCAGTCCCAGATGATGAATCAGTTCAGAAAAAATTTCACGGGTCAGCCGTAATACATGTTATTGTATTTTCTTTGTTTTTTTTCTATTATATTATTTTATTTTTTTAAATTAACTCTCTGGAAATCTCACGAGAAGTACGACTTAAATCGCTTTCTACTAATGTCACTAAACGGAAATTTATGTAACATTTGATTTGACTTACGTTTTTCTGTTATTGAAGTTGGAGAGGAGAAGTATTTTGGATGGTAAAGGGAAATTTACTGGATAACGTAAGAGCCGACTGAACTTTTAAGGTCGGAAGTTATGATGTCGTTACATAGAGAAAAGGTAAAATTTTATTATTAGAGATATGTAAAAGTCTGACTATAAATTCGAACCTTTCTTCTGACGTTTCGGAAAAAAAAAAAATATAATGTTTTAATACATTTTCCTTTAGATTTTTTAAATAGTGTTTTACGTTGAAGATGATTCAAACAGTTTTTTTATTTCTTTATTATATTAATTATAATATATAAGTTTACATTATTCTAAATCACAGAAGTTTTAAATTTGATTCTAGATTTCGTAAATAAAATTGTAAAAAAAAATTCTGGAAACAAAAATGTGGTTTATAAAATTCATAAAATGACTCTCTCTAAAAATTTCATTTAATTATGATTAATTATTTTAGTCTATTTACATAATTATATTCAATTTTATTTTAATACAATAAATTACAATTATATAAAAAATATTCAAATAAATAATTTAATTGAAAATTCATTATAAATAGCTGCAGTATTTTTAAATTCTGTAAGGACGCAATTAAGTTAAATTTATTATTTAAATAAAAATAAATTGTTTCCATAATTAATTAATTATGGAAACAAAAGCTGCAATTAAAAGAAAAGATACGCAATAATAATTCATACTAATATTATTGAGTTTTATATTCTTATAATTTTAAGTAAAAATTCAGTATTTTATTTATTAATCATTTAATATACGGTAATACCCCGACTTACGTAAATTTGGAGATACGTAATTTCTGATCCTGCTTTCTGGCCAACTTGCTTGTTTCACAAATACATACAGTATGTATTTGTGAAACAAGCAAGTGGTTGCTTGTTTGTTTCACAAATACATAGTGCATATATGTGTATGTACATATTTCATTTGCTGATTTGTTGATTAAGAATCTTTAATTACATACTATATACTTTTATAATTTGTTGTTTTCTTGGTAATAAAGAGCCAATTAAGAACCTAATACAGATACCCCGATTTACGTAAATTTGGAGATACGTAATTTCTGATCCTGCTTCCTGGCCAACTTGCTTGTTTCACAAATACATAGTGCATATATGTGTATGTACATATTTCATTTGCTGATTTGTTGATTAAGAGTCTTTAATTACATACTATTATATACTTTTATAATTTGTTGTTTTCTTGGTAATAAAGAGCCAATTAAGAACCCTAATACATAGGTACCTGAAATTAGATTTGGGAATCTGTAGATACCCCTACTTACATAATTTTCGACTTAGTCCCACCTATTACGTAATTCTGCGGTATTACTGTATAAAATTTGTATATCATAATATTATGAGAATAATTTCGATGTTAAAAGATAAAAATTTCATCCTAAATTCAGCTTTGAAATATTAAATCTATATAATAACTTAAGCTGTAATAAAATATGATGTTTTTCAATAAGTGTCTTTATTGTTTGCTCTGGGATTAGTTTTAATGAAGAATAAAAGTAGATTTTATTTAGCTTTTCATTTTTGTTTACTTCTATCGATCTAGTAATATATCAGGATAAAACTCTGCTATAAAATTAAAATTTCGATAACAATAATATATAAATAAAAAAAATATATACAAGATATGTAGATATGCTTCATGGAATACTGTACTGTAATATACTTTGTGACTGTATTCGAGTTTACAATAGTATATCTTCACTATAAATATAACTTCATCAATGTTTTGGTTTATAGCATTAAACTTCATTATGAATATTTATTACTTTTCAGGTGGTTTAATCGATTTGCATTTATTAGACTAAAAAGAAAATTTGAAGATACGGATTTGTGTAAACATCCAAAAGCTGAAGATTCGGACAGAGTTGGAAGCTTATTTAAAAAGCAAGTAAAATATTTAATGGTGATATTTTCACTCTTTATATGATAAATACATAGATAACATAAATATTTATAAGTATATTATATTAGTTGAGTTATTTATATTATATTAATATGTATATTATAGTAGCCGATTCAAAATATTTACAATATATTAATATATAAGCTGAATGATATTTTTTAAATTATATTAAATTTTCTTTATATTATCTAAGGGATTAATAAATATTATCGTTTAATTAAAGAATTTTTTCAACTGATAGTATAATCCATTAGGCATAGCGATTAGAAAGCAAACAGAATACATAAAGATGCAATATTTATGCCAGAACGTTTCTGCTTTCAAAGACATAATCAATTTTCATAGCCTAACATTATACTATGGTGAAGGAAACAGAAATACATAAATACTTTTAGATCTTTTGTTTTAAGAATTGAACATAACGCATTTACGCGGACTACAGATTTATGAAAATAAATTCAGGAATATGAGAATTGAAACAAAATATGTCTAATTCTATCGAATTAAACATATTTATATTATCCGTGTTGATATCTGAAGCGAGGCTGTAAAAAATTTCACAATAAGAGGAAATTTTTATCTACCCAAAGGAAGCCAGCTACAAACATTTGCAAAGCATACCATACCGCACCCATTAGTGCTCTACATATCATTGCCAGAATCATTCCTTTGAATCTAAGGATTCAGCAAATTCTCCTTGAAAATAAAATCATAAAAGCCAATAAACATGTTATTAATGATGAACAGAGGGTATTTTTCAGAATAAATAAAAGAAATATATAATAAAGTAGAAGAAAACGATATTAATTATACTTCAAATATTCAACTCCACCCAAGTCTATATCTGCCAATTTTTTGGCAAACATCTGATGTTGTTAATCAAAATGCTCTGAACATTTTTACCGACGAATAGAAGTCGAGGGATGGAGTTGAAGCAGCAACAACACACAAAAAGCAATAATTTTTCAAGGCTATTATAGATTAGCTGAACATTGCTCTATCATACAAGCGGAACTCTAGGCCATTTTCCGCAGTTTATTGGAAATTGCCAAGGGGAAATATGATTACGTAACTATTGGCATCTTCTCTGATAGTAGCTCTGCTTTTAAAATTATAAATAATCAAAAAACCACTCTATTATAGCAAAACAAATTAAAATGCTTTTTCAAGAAAATAAAAACAAATTTGATATCAAATCCTATTGGATCAGAGGACATTCTAACAATAAAGAGAACGACAAGGCGGACTTCTTAGCAAACAAGTAATAACTAACCAAGTTCCTATAACCTTTAACTTGGTTCCAATTAGCTATATAAAAAACATGTCAGGAAATTTATTTTCTCCTCTTGGCAAACTGAATGGAACAATGAAACAACGGGTAGGCACGCGGCTGAATTCTTAACAAATATTGAATCAATTTGGAACTTTAAACATTTCCAACGAAATTTTATCCTCACTCAAGTTATTCAGATCACGGTAACCGGAAGCAATATCTCAAAAGATTTAAATTTATAGAAAATGATAATTGTACTTGCAATAGTAACGAAATTAATAATATTCAGCATTTCATCTTCAATTATCCAACCTTTGCCGAAGAAAGGAATAATTTAGAACTTTGTGCCATTCTTGAAGGGCTGGCCTTGCAGGGAGAGCGATTTTATATTTAACAACAAGCTTTTTACTCATTATGTACTTACCTCTCTAAAACTAATGCGCTTGCACCCTCCTTTAAATAATTACTGTGGTCACGCTACCATATGGTGATTTTGTATTGTACTAGTGAACCACATTCTATTCGGGGTTCTTTGTCTTCCAACTGTACAGTTTACTTTGCAAATTTAGTCTCTACCTTGGTGTTTCCATGCAATGCTAGTGAACTTTAATTAATTCCTATGATCACTGACTTCCTATGCTTTTGACCTGGTGATTGTGCTATGCATATAAACTCCCTTGATACGCCTCGGCTGTTCTCCGTCCAATCATTGTGCTGCACACGTTTGTAGTCACTACGTTTTTAAGTTTGTGCAACGCTACTGAATTCCTTGTGACTTTATTTTGATCTGCAGTCACTAATTTCTCCCCAAATGGTGCTCTTCTTCGTATTTCAATTATGTTGTGACCTTTTGCTGGGATTTTGGTGTTCATTCGTCGGACACTGTTCCCTCCTGACTGAGTTCACTTCTAAAATTATACTGATGTGAAACCTTCCGAACTACCTATTTCAACTAGTCCTCTGCAATCTGCCGCTGCTGTTTTTCAAATGCTCTATGTGGAATCTTTAAAACCTACAACCTGGGTTCATCTGGTGAATATTTCAACTGTATTAAATTTTCAGTGTTCAGCCCTTCACCGTTCGCAGATACTACACATCTAGAAGCTACAATTAATCTTCAGTGTATAATTTTTTATTTATATATATTGTTGCGAGTGCTCTTGGAACTCGGATGTGATTGCTGCATCCTCTCGTTTCTTCTAGCGGCCTTCACTCTTTTTGGACAGGACTTTTATACAATCCTATTCTTTCCCTCCCCTTCCCACTTCCCTTCAACAGTTATAGCTAGAAGTACTCCCTACTAAACATTTCCATCAAACAAACAACAAATATCCGTATTGTATTTATTAAGCAAATTGTAATTAATTTTTAAATACTTAAAAAAAATAATTGTATTATCAAAATATATTGTGTTAATACCAATATAACACAAATATTTTGAAAAAATTTAGCATCTTTACAATCGATGTAAAGTTGTCTATCACTTTCGAATTTTTCAATAAAATTTTTCAAATACACTTCCATTGCACCAACAGCATATCAAACGCCATTGGTGTAATGGACTGTCGTTACAGTTACAGTCCAGTTACAAGTGTCGTTTTAACGTTACAGATTCAAATAATTAAAACCAACATTACATTAATGAAATCACCGATAGCGGCAAATCATAAATCTATTCATCGTATATTAATGTATTTATATCTCAATACAATACTTAATACTAATCACGTTTTATAAATAAAAATCCAATTTAATATATTTTATATATTGCTAGCTGTACCCGGCCATGCGTTGCTGTGGGTCAGTTTGGTTAAATGGAAAAGAAGGAAAAGAGAAAGCGCACGTTTCTAATATGTTTAATTTCACAATGCTTGTGGGTATATAACATTTTTTGTTGTTGCGTTGCCATCGGCACCATCCCAAAAATGATTGTATATTACAGGGCATAGTAGCATCGATGAGTTTCTGCAACTTTTGTCAATTGATCATTTCTCCGATGAAGAACAATATCACTAGGTTGGAACTGATCTCCGACTATAATGATTGCCACTTCATCTATAGTTGGAGCATTGAATCTTCGGAATCTTCTCCAGCAGGCGTTTTGCCAGCATGAATAACAATTTTTTGTGTATCAGCTGGAATCATGTCAATTACTGTTTTGAACAAACGCACTAAATTGCTTTTTTTGTGAAGAAGCTGTTGCAGTTGGGAAACGATGGACATTTTTATGCCGGTAGATATTCCGCAGCGTGCATTCATTTCATCATTGCCATCACTGATGAAATGCATTTGTTGGAATTTATGTTGACCATCTGGGAACGGAAGCAGGGACCTGGCTTTATGATAAATTTGTCCTTTCAATTTGAAAGTTGGCATGAATTGAGCTGTTACGATTTCTGCACCGAACGACGTCATTTGGAAGCATGAGTTGTATTTACTGATGTTAGTTAGGAAATGCTTTGATTCGGCGGTATAACCGGCAAGCAAAGATTTTAATGGCTATGGCGGTTCTCCAAGTTGAGACAGTTTAACTTTTCCGGCAGCGCAACACATTCCTTTCGTTTCTCCATTAAATTTCTGAGCCTTGCAATAAGGACATAATTCAGTCATAGTGCCGATGAGAACATGCCGGCTTAAACTATAATCATCAGCTGGGTTGTACTGGAATGCAAGGCGATTTTTTTTGTCAACAGATGACGCTACTTTCCACTCTGTAAGAATACTAAGTGGCGGGGCGAAACAAGCCCTTCCACAGGCTGCTCACCCTTGCGGAGGGGTTAGCCGGACTGCGGAGGTCGGGAATCGATGGGCCGGGCCTGGACACCATGATAAATAATTTCAAGGGATGGGATCCGAGATTCGAACCCGGGTCCTCCAGAATGGAAAGCCGAAGCGTTTCCACGTGGCCAATCCGGCCGACAATGCAAGGCGATTGAAATCGCATGATTGCTGAGCACAGAGTCGTGTTTGACGCTGATCTGCTGTTTCTCGTTGACGTCTTTCAGCCACTCTCAGCCTGTCACATTCACTCTGTTGAGAATGAAGCAGAACGCGATCGCCGTGCTCGCAACCGTGCATCTTTGAATCTGGCTGCACGTCGCTCTGCTGCTTCTATGGCACGTATTTGAGCCATTCTTTGTCTGTTTCGCTCGTTCGCTGATGTCCGTTCTTCCTCAGTTTGATTTGCAATTACTCATCGCACTGCTTCGGTGCTGTGAGTAGGAAGACCTAAGTTTGATTTTCTGCGAGGCATTATTTGGATGAACTGAAGCAGATCAATTGCACTGAAAAAGAAGAAAGAAAGTTATAACAAAAACATATATAATTCCAAAACGTTAAAAAAGGAAAAACTAAGAAAAACAAAATAAAAAATACTAACTAAATATTTCAATTCATACGCACGTCAATCGATGACACAGCTCAATTCCATCGCCAATTGCACTGAAAAATAAGAAAAACAGTTAATAACGAAATGAAAAACAATGAAAAAAGAAAAAATAAACTATACTTACTAAATGAATGCTATGATAAATGACACACCTCAATTCCAACGAAATGTCACACGAAATAATTAAATCAAAATGAAAATAAATCGAAATCTATGAAAATTCAATTTAACAATGCAATTGGATACATTGAAATGGAACCGTAAAATTGGAAATTTGGAAATCGTAAATGGATCGTAAATCAGAAACATCGAAATGGAATCGTAAAATATTTAGTACAGCGTGTGTTGCTTTTACATCCAACAGATGGCATTGTTTTTCAAAAAAGCATGTTTTACCTGTCATAGGTGTGACATCTATATAATAGGTAAATAAAACACGCTCGTATTCGAATGCAACGTTGTGTCAAAACTTTAAAACAATCGGTGAAGAACTTTCGGAGATTTAAGATTTCGAATAAACATTTACATTTTTATTTATATAGATAATAGTAAGGTCGAAGGAATCCCGAGAAAAATAATATAATATTTTGCAACAACAAGAAAAGAAAAATATATAATATACGATGTTTCATTCAGTTTTTGAGTTACATCAAGTTATTGCCCAGTTATCATAGATATTAAAACTTGCCAAGTAAAAGCTTGAAGATGTGACACTGTACTGAATTTATTTCAATATTAAAATATTAATTTTTCGACATTGGGGTTGGAATAGAACTTGCTACCGTTTTAGATTTTGATGGAAAAATTGATAGAATAGAATTTGGCCCATTTTTTCACATTTATGTTTTTGGTTGGATATTAATAAAAAATAATAATATAAAGTGCCGTTTAATATAATACAAAGTTTAAATTGTAATAACATGCTAGCATATACATTCATAGAAACTTTTTTTACAATTACAAATATTATGATTTATTTATTCACATTTTAATCTTTACATTTGTTATAAGAAAAAAAAACGAATTCTTATTTAATTTTTTAGAGAATGGGATAAAGAATTAATAAAGAATGATCCAAGTTTGCTGAAAAGTATATTTCGTGTATTTGGCTACAGAATTTTTTTATTATGGCTATTGCATCTTTTTCAGGTAATTAAAAATTAATTTGGTATTATAAATTATAAATATAAATATTTTATAATATATTGTTTCGTTATAGGAATGTTTTGTGGTTATCATTCAAGCATATTTTGTTGGAATAATGGTAGATTATTTTGAATATAAATCTGAAGGAAAGAAACTCTTTGCTTATTTATCAGCAGCAGGTTTTTGCTGTTGTATGTTATTATTCATATGTACTTATCTTTCATTTTCATTTATTTCCCACAAAACAAATATAAGAGTTGAAGTTGCACTCTCTAAAATTATATATAAAAAGGTAAACTCAGTATTTTGAATAAATATAAATTTTCCATTCCATTTAAAAAATCTTCATTTTATTTTTTTCTTCTAAATTACACTTATATTTATAAAAATTTGCAAGAAAATATTTGATATCTTACTGGAAATATGTTTGATATGGCAGGGTTTAAGGTTAAGCCATGCTTCACTTGGAAAATCCCACATTGGTCAAATGGTGAATCTTCTCTCTAATGATATTACCAAATGTTTTCAAGTAAGTTTGAAGATTGTTACAATAAATTAAATACCGTACAATACATCTAATTTAAAATAAATATCTTTTCCTTCGAGTGCCTAAAATTGTTTTATTCTAATATATAAGAATAGTATATGCCAAATATTGAGATTTTTTTATTTATTTTAATCACACAGTGTATCTTTATGGCTGGTTACGTGATAAGTACACCTATTCAAATAATTATAACGATGATAATGTTATGGCAATATTTAGGATCTGCAGCGTTAGCAAACAATAATGCATTCTGCATAATGCCTGGCGAACATTAATACGAATTATACAGATAAAAATAAATACCATATTATAGTGAGCATACAAGTATGGTTAAATTATTACGATAACATTTCTTCTTGAAAAAACGTACAGTGTAACAAGATAAAAATGATACTAGAGATACAATTTAGGAACGTAATCAGGCCATTACATCTTTAATTAAAAGACTAAATATCATATGCATTTTCATCATTACATAATTTATCTATATAAACTTATACTGTATAATCATACTTTTCATAATTATTAAATGATATTATTGTTGATAATATAAAATACTGATCGACCGTAATATTAATGAAAATTTTTAAAATTTTCTTATCTATAGGGGAAGGTAGGGTAAAACCGATAAGGCGGGTCAAACCGGGTACCACTGTATCTCTGTTATCACTGCTGCAATTTAGCAGCGAACTCGCAAACTACCTCTAAACTAAATTATGCTAGTAGGAATTGAATTGGAGATAACGGTGCACGCTAGTTTCTTTGCTAAAACTGTTTAAAGTTTTTGTGCTGAAATATTTCAATTTTGTGATTAACCTATACCAATCTGTAGTGCCATATACAAGAAGAATCATTATCAATAAATATATATTTTAAGAAATATTTTAACACATTAATCAATTTTTATCGCATCATTATTGAAAAAAACCGGGTATCGAGATATGGGGCAAAACTGGGTAGTACTCATACCTCAATACCCGGTATACCCAGAAAAAATAGATAAGAAGACTTCTAAATGAAAACTTTTTAAAGCCACAAAAGTCAATGACACAAAAGGGAAAAGCATAAAAGCAAATGAAAGAGAAAGAGGAAATAAAGATTAAGAAGTGAAAAAAACTATTGAAAATTCAGAATCATTCTCAGAGGACGAAGAAAACATTGAAACATGCATATATTGTAACGAAGTATATGCACATTCCAAATCAAAGGAAAGATAGATCGTGTTGCACGTGTCGAGGGTGGGCCTATGAGGCTTGTTCAAACACAGAGAAAGAGGATGACACATTTATATATGCTTTTTATTGCTAAAATAAGAAATATAGTGTTTTTTCAATTTTTGTAAATAAAAATTTTGAAAATGTGGACTATTACATGTATTCAAATGGGTATCCAGTTTTACCCCCATGGGACAAAACCTAATATTTGCATTTTTTAAAAAACCTAAGAAACAAACAAATCTTTTGACATAAAAACCCATAGTTCCTGATAGATTAACACTTATTGAAACGTAATAACATAATTTTGAAAATTTTTCTGTTCAAATTCAAAAATGAATTCAAAATATGAATTCAAAATTAAGGTACCTGGTTTTGACCCACCTTCCCTTACTATACACGGACTATCTATCTTATCGTTTAGGCACTTCAGTACATGGTAGGAACTTGAAATGACTGACCCTAGACCCTCCAAAAAATTATGAAATTTGCGAAATTCCCTTAGCGGACGAACATTTTGGGTTGGCATGAACAATATAACAATTTCCAGTTGAAACACATCAAAGAAAAAAGTAGTAACATTATTTATAGTTAAAAAAATCATGTCAAAAGGAAATATGAATTTTCTTAATTTTAATCTCAAAAATAAAAACCGAATAATTAAAAATGATATGTATAAATTTATAGCTACAAAAATGCACTTTATTATCAATATATTAAAATTAAATCCATATTTAAAATTTAATGAATTAAAATGGCAAAATAATGAATAAAGATATTTCTGCTAAATTTTTAAGAATATTTACTATATTTTTTAAACAAATGATAAATTCACATAAAATGTTACATATAAAGCTGAAAACATTTTATATTTATTATAACAAAATATTAAAACTTTACTGTCTTTGTCAGAATTGTTCATAAATATGGTATTTCATTTTTATCTTTTTTTATCTTATGGGAAAAGAAAAATATAAAAAATAAATCCATAATAGTTATAATAAATTGGTTACAGAAATATACAATACAAACTTCAAGGGAATTATAATCCAAATAAATCCAAACTTGCCAAATTTAACCCTTCAGATACACTAACAGAATCGGTGAAGTCCGATGTTGGTTTCCAAATTAATATAACTGCCTGAAGAATCAATCTGCTTGTTGGCCTCGGTCGTCTAGCAGTATGATGTTGGGACGTTAGCCCAAAGGTCCCCGGTTCGATCCCAGGCTGAGGCAGATTTTTTCTTCTTCAGGTAAATTAGTCAAAATTCCAGTTTAAGAGGCAGATTTTTTTCTTCTTCAGGTAAATTAGTCAAAATTCCTGTTTAATTTATAATTAAATCTTCTTCAGGTAAATTAGTCAAAATTCCAGTTTAATTTATAATTAATAGATGCGCCACTCGTTGGCTTAGTAATTTCTATAGTTTATCTAAAATTTATTTCGGTTTAAATTCTGTTGTTGTATCTAAGGGTTAAATTGGCAAGTTGTTTGGATTTAATTTGGGTTACAGAAATCTTGCAAAAGGGCATCTGTACTTTTTTCCTTATTCTGAGAGAGAGAATCCCATTCATATTAGTGAGTTGATAAATTCTATAATCATTTACATCAATATTGTAAGACCCAACATATAACCTGACAGATAATCCCATCTTCATTGCTGAATATGCCAAAATTCTCATGAATGCACTTCGCTACTTAGCTTCGCCAAACTTCTAGCTTTGGCCACTTTTTCTTGGACAATTGTCGAATTGGCCTTGATTGTCAGGCACATTGCGAATTACCTGGCCAAGTCTGAAATAGTTGTAAATTCTCATATATTTTGGGCTTTGGCCAAATCTAGAAGTGACCAGTCATTTCGCAAATTGGCTAGACATCAGGCATTGGCCATAACATATATATATTCAAACTTTTGCTGTTTGAATGTATTCAATAAGATACTTTTTTGCTTTAAATTACTTTGCTATGATATTTAAGTAATACAATACTTTGATTTCAAGTTTGAATTTATAAAAATTTATTTCTAATGTAGTTTAATAATGAATTTATGAATATCAATTGTATAAGTTTATATCAGGTAATTAATTTAGTTTCTTTTTTTATTATACATTAGGTCTGCAGACTCAGAAAGTTAAAAATGATCAATGCCTGCTTCTGTTGTTGAAGTGGAATCATTGCCAAAAACGTTACCATCAAATAAAATCTGTTCATCTGTTACTCCTATAAATGTAAATAATTTGCCAAATAATCCCCTTGAAAAAAATTATTCTGAAAATACATACAAAACCACAGAATGCAATAATGTAAGTGCAGCAATATCACATCAAATTTATGATGTTTCTTCAGATGGTAAAACCACACTTGATAATGTGTTAGATAGTATACCATTAGTTTATAATCCTTCCACAAGGCAAATACATTTACAACATAGTTGTGTTAGCAATGGGCATTTCTCCATACACTTAGACAATGGAAAGGTGTCTCAAATGGGGGATGATTATCCCAAGACAGGGGAAAATGATCAGCATTTTGTGGCTACAGAATCCAGTGAAATTATTGATACCTGTATTGAAAGCAATAAAAATGAAAACATATCAATTTCAACATTTACTTCAATTGGGGATAGTGATAAAGATGAAGACTGTGCTAAGGAAAATGCAAGACATTCCCCAGCATGTTTGTTTACATCTCAAACAGATGCATCATCATTTACCAGTGCTTCATCTGTAAGTACAGGTACAGAATTTTCACTTGGTGTTGCAGAAACATATGGAGATAATAAAACACCCTTATATAATTCATGTGATAATTTAGACATTGCAAGTGATGATCTATATAAAGGTGCAAAGCCAAAGAAACGTGGATTTTCTAGCATTTTTTCTAGGTATTTCATATATGTATTACATATAGTTTTTAGTATAATTATTTTGATATCTTTATTTTATATTGAATAAAGCTAAAGATTCAAGTGAATAGATATATTAAAATTAATGCTGATATTAAAAATTATGATTTTAGAAATTAAAATTACATTGTTGAATTTTTGATTACTTTAAAATGTACAAGTTATATTAATAGATTGCGATATTTAAAAATATCTATTAAATAATCTATATTTAATAGATTAATTAAATTTTTTATATATGATTAATTCTAATTAATAAAATAAAGGTTTTTCCAGCTTATATTACTGCGTAATATAAGCTGGAAAAACCTTTATATTAGTTTAATATGCTTTCGTTTATAAGTAATTAGTTCTCTTTCGTGATATTTATCACTTATCAAGCTATCAAGTAATAACAAGTATTTAACATTAAAATCAAATTACAGTATAATATACCTTTATTATTCAATTATATTTATATCAAAATGTCTTTTCTAAACAATAAATTTTTATATAGGAAATAAAAACAATAAAATTGTTTAATGATGCTTCTTAAACTCTTTGTTACTTCCATCTTTCTTTTTTAAATTTAAATAACTCTATAGTTTATGAGATATTCTGGGAACCATAATATTACAAGTTCGATATTTTGAAACTTATTATGATGCTGCAAGATAGCAGTTTTCACACTTTATCTTCCAAGGAATATTAGAATCCGGATGCATTTATGGAAATTTTGTGCAATTTTGGGCTTAAACGATTTGGTTTTATAGTAAGTGACGTTATTAAACCGTATTTATATGTATATATTATATGATATAATATATGCATTTATGCTATAAATGCAATAAATTGAGAGTTAAAGTTTTATCTTCGTTGAATGTAAATGCAATAAAGTTTCGAAATTAAAAATTTCGATAATATTAGTTAGTGGAAAAATGAATTTTATTTTAAAAAAGATTGCATTCAGTAATCTGTTTATTAAATCTCAGAATTATTCTTCCTTCATTCTGATATTTTTTAAATCGTTTATATAATTTAATTATAATTATTCTTCATATTTATCATTTATCAGTCTTTTCTGCTGAGTTAATATTATAAATATAGAAAACACTTATCAAAGAATGGAAGAATGAGTTGATATTTTTTATCAATAGTTTTGCCACAATAAGTTCATATAACCCAAGGAAAAAGATTAAAAAATATCTTACATTGAACCTTACCATTGAGGATGAAAAAATACCATTTTTATAGATGTTTTAGTACTTCAATATCTTTCTGCCTTAGAGAAAAAATTTTCTATTCGCTAAATTCTTCTTTATTCATTTAAATACCATGTATCAAACGATAAGCGAATTATACCATGATATATCAAAGAAATAGAAGTATTGCAAAGAAGCAAAACAAATTGACAATCCTGATACATGAATATATATATTAGAGAGCTGTTACTGCTCTGTTATAAATTTATATTAGTCTGATAATCCCGATAAAGTACTAATATTTAAAAAAATTGTTATAATTTAGCACGTATAGATAAAGTTTTATCCACACTATCGTTAGCTACTATTTAAAAGCATGTTTCTTCGCGTAATTACACATTTATACCTCGAATTTTCAATATCCCTTTGAATATTGCTTGCTAGAAAACAGAATAGGAGTGGCAAAATATTGAAAGGTTCAAAGATTATCTGAAGCTTCTGTTTATTTTATTATTATTTTGGTATTAAATGATTAATACCAAAATAATAATAATTTAGCTTATATATATATATTATATATTATAATACTTAGCGAAACACAAAAATATGTTAATAGAAATCTAAAATTTAATTGTTAACAGATTTATTCAAAGCAAATCATCAAAAATTAAATTTAATGATTTATTTTATAAGCATTAATTACGTTAATAGAACTTTTTTATTTCAATGAAAAAATTTCTATCGTTGTTTCATGATTTCTATTAATAATAATTATATTTAGTTCTTCAGTTATTGAGTTTGTTTACAGAATTTAAATAAAATATAGTCGGAAATTTAAAAACTAAAAATTAAATAAATGTTTTCGACTGCTGTAAAAGCGCTAGCCAAATATCAATAGATTATAAAACTTCTCTTCGTTATAAAAAAATAAACACAAATTATATTCAATTTATTTAAATATTGTTGAAACCATAAAGATAAACAATTATTATAAAAATTGCAGTAATCATCATAAACATCTTCATTCGATTATTGTTGTTTAAGTGAAGAAACAATTTTTAATGATCTATTTGTAAATATCGTACAGTTTGCATTATTTGTAAATATTGTACAGTTATTTCTCAATAGCATTTAAAAGAAAATCGTTTATTTTGTGAATTTTTGGAATATAAAAAATAAATTTAAAACATTCTTTATTTTTATGATATAATGATAATTATATAGTCTTGTATCGATTATTTCTTTTTTGAATCAACGAATTTGTTATAAATTTATTTGTGTTTATTAGTAAAGATTCTGTGTGGTTATGAAGAATACTTTTCTGAAGAAATCTTTAACCAGAAAACTGACAGTTTGCACAATAGAAATTTGGTATTTTGCCAAAGTTTCTACTTCCATCCTACTTCCGAATCTTATCGATCCCGAAATAAAAGGAAATGGGTGAGAATGACTCCAGATGATACAAATCCTCGTTAGTTCCTTCATTCATCAATTGATGACATCCTGGTAACTGCCTTGTTTGATAATTAGTCTCATTTGTTATTTATTCTGACTACAAGAATTTGTAAAACGTAAAATGTTAGCATCCTATATTTACTATACAAACGTAATTTGATTTAAATTATATGTTATCTCTTCATCTGATATAAGAATATACAGTTGAGTCTATAAAAATGTTAATAATTATGTAAAACTCGTATTTAACTTACAACTTTCTATTTCCACAGTACAGTTTTGTGAGTCAAGAGGATAATGATGTAAATCCATCATACAAGCTAACGTTGTGGTAAATCTGTAATTTAATGCAAGCATTTAATGTTAAAAGTATTTTAAACAGTAAATAAAATATTTTCTTTTATTTAATTAAAAGGCACTCTAATCCTAAATTAGAAATAATTAAAAATATAAATTTTAATCGTTATTATTAGTTATTAATGTTTAAACCGTTTAAAATTATTATTTTGTATTATTTTCAATAATAATATTTCGTTTTTCATCAGATTGATGTGTGGAAAAATACAAGTAAATTATTTCAGTTTAATTCTAACTTCCAAGTGGGAAAAAAACAAAAAGTGTTTTCCTATTAGAAATTAATTAATTTTAAATAAAATCAAGAACATAAGATATAACAAAAATACTATACGATAGAGATAAAAATAGACACAATAAAAAAAAAACTAAAATTCAATTTGTGCAGTCGAAAAATTAATAAGTATATCTGAGTGTTTCCATTTTGTGAATCAATTGGAAAATATACGCATTTTAAATTTTTCTTTTTTTTTTTTTACATCAGAATTTTCAATTATTAATCAGTAAAGTAACATGTTTATATATTTTAAATTAATTAGAAATTTTTTTACAATCCCACACGATTTATAAAAATGAAAATTATAAGCTTATAAGATAAAATGAAAACATTTTATACTTAACAACTTAACTAAATGAATAATAACTAATCATCTATATTGATTACTTTTTAATAAATTTTATATAAATTCTTTAATATTTATGTGATCATCCCAAAATTTATCCAAATATATCGATTATCATCATAAAATAAAGATTTCTTTCATATATTTTTAGCTACTTTCGAAGGAATATAATGGTTATAAGATCATTACGCTACCAGTTCCCATACATAACATTGGAATTAATTGTAGATTTTTTAAAAAATTGTCCATCATTAAGATGATTCGTACAGCATCTTTCAACCTTGCAACTTCAATCATAAAAAGATAAATGATATTTGCTACCAGTTCCCATACATAACATTGGAATTAATTGTAGATTTTTAAAAAATTGTCCATCATTCAGATGATTCGTACAGCATCTTTCAACCTTGCAACTTCAATCATAAAAAGATAAATGATATTCAAAATGATATTCATATTATGCTCTTAATATCTTTTAAGCTAATTGAAAAATATTCTTGATATTTAGCAAGGAAGTCATGCCACTTAAGATAATTTTGAAGTCATATCAATTAATCCTATTGCTCCAAGTATTTAAAGTTGAGTATAAATTACTTTGTAAACTTTTAAAGTAAATCATATCGGTAGCTGACTTTCATGGCAGTTTTTCGTTCCACTTCTTTAATTATTCCAAAATATTAAAAATATATCGTAATTATATAATTAGCTTTTTCTATAACTCTTTGTTAGTATACTTTGAACATCATATGAAAAGAATTATTGAGCTACTTTCTGCAGTCTTTGAGAACAGCGAAGATCAATGAAACAAATGATAAAAGTTATTTTAAAAATTACAACTTAAAATAATATATTATGTATGTAGGCATATTCGTAATCGATTTAGATAAAGCACTAAATTTTAAATGAAAAAAAATAAATTAAACTGAATTTTATTTGGTCATCATTAAGTTTAGAATTTCAGAAACAAATTACATACAATTCGAAATACTGTAATTATATATAATATTCAAACGAGATTTAAACAAATTGTCATATGTTAAAAATAATTTATCAATGATTTTCTAAGAAAAATACGCAAATAATTAATTTTGGTTAAAAAAAGGAGAATTCCAATCAACCAGTTTCATTTTAATGGAGAATTCTAGAATACAAATAGATTGTTTAACTACTATTCCTTCGACAGAACTTTCGATTATTATAATGTTTTTTTTCTTTTTAAATGTTTTTGTTTCCAATCAACCAGTTTCATTTTAATGGAGAATTCTAGAATACAAATAGATTGTTTAACTACTATTCCTTCGACAGAACTTTCGATTATTATAATGTTTTTTTTCTTTTTAAATGTAAACACACTAATCTTCAAAACTATCTTTCACCAAGTAACATCGAAATTCTATTTCAATCGATATACTTTTTGTTTTTGGAAAGAAAACGACTAAAAAGTTTTTGTTTCATTTGGAACTTTAAACCGAGTAAATTGGCAAGTTTTGGAGTAACAACTTCACCTTATTACTCTTCTCCTATTTCTTGTTATATTTCTTTTTAATAGTATTAAAACGGTACCGAAAGGGCGATTTCGTCATATCTTATAAAAATTTTTGTATCTTTCTTCTTCTTTTTCCAAAAAAAAAGAGTAGAATAAACAAATAATACTGCATGAGTGGAAAAGAAAACATAATATCTAAACAACAACAGACAATTCAACGGATAATTTCATATTTACATTCTTATAATATGAACAGTTTATTTATACAATTATAACGAAAGAAGTTTATTTACATAACATTATTATAATAAAGAAATATCTTTCTAAAATAACTGAAAGAGAAAAACAATTCATTATATATGCAGTATACTACGTAAATATTTGTATTAAAATAATCACGCATCAAATATTTTAGATATGAATTTTCATTCGTATTTAAATCTTATTATTCAGACCTAAATATTAAATTATTCATAAGTTATTTCGATATACTGAAAATTTTATGTAGCAGTAAAACTTATATACAATAAGCATTAAAAGATGCTCGTTTAAAATATTTCACAAACATCTGAACTTATTTAAAATTAGATAAAATGTAATAAATGTAACATTAAGTTATAAAGAATATAAGCAACAAAATATAAAAATCATATATCTGTAATATATTATACATTTCTATAAAAGGACCTACCTCATTCCATATGCAATGGAGCCGTTAGACTGTAGTCGAATCATTTTGTTTTTTTCGGTGACATCATGGAGAAAAGAATTTTTGTCGTTGGCGAAGAATGTGTCTGGAACCCAAATTCTTTCAGCAAATTCTCCAGACAATGTAAGTTCATGGCTTTCTTCAGCGAAAGCTAATCTTTCATCTTTCCAATACTGGTTTAGGTACAATGTAAGGGTGTAGTCCTATAAAGATTTTTGATGGTAAAGATGTGACCTTCAAGTATAATATTCAAAGCAGCATTCCCAGTATTAAAACTGGATATATCCGTACAATACTGTCAGAATCCGCATTTTATATACTCATTTTACTCGTAATATATAGCAACAAAATTTCCATCTATACGTTTATCGAATGCTATTTAGCTTTAATCTTTTGTGAATAAACCTGTATATTCTGAAATAATTGAAGTGATTTTAAAACCATTTAAATACATTAAAAAGTAATTCAGTGTGATTTTATTACTCCATGCCATCCATTCAGTAATGTAAAATTTTTTGAGCAATACACAAAAAATAAAAAAAAATACTATCTTCAAGAATGATAAAATATTGGACAAGTTAAATATAATATTTTTAAATCAAAATTGCTTATTTATTTAAAAATTTTTCATTTTTTTCAGTACTATTAAGCATAAAATTTAATAAATCACGATTTTATAGAGTAGAATGAGAAATATTAAACATCAGTTTAATGTATATTTGAATTTAATGTTCTGGATATAATTATGACATTATTATTTAAATTTTAAGTAAAATTTGAGTTGAATCGATCAGTCATTAATCTATAAAATAAGTACGAAAAATAAGGAAAATAAAACAAGTGAAATTTTCGATACCAGATGGAACCACTATTCATATTTCTACTAAACAATTTTAAGTGAAATTATATTTTTTAATAATTAATTAAAAGCTAAATTATTATATTTTTATTATATAAAATTAAAATAAGATA
>AYEL01080607.1:0-39105 GCA_000484575.1 Olivierus martensii
CGAATTAAATAAGATAAAGAAAATATTTAGAATAATAATTACGAATTTGAATTAAATTTCTCATATAATTATTTATCTCATCAAATATATTGATCATAATATTCCCTCTCATTAATAATAGATTTGTGCAAAAAATAATTTACAAATTATAATAAAAGCATTAATGTAAAATAAAACATATTAATATAATATTATTATGCAGTTATTTATGTTGGACAATAATTTAAAGTTATAAACAGCATAAAATATATTCAATATTATAAATAATTTTTTAAAATCATATTTCAGAAGTCGAGTAGTTTAAGAAAAGCTATAGTAAAATAATAATGAATAAATGATATCAGATCAAACAATACAAATAAAATAGCATTCAGAATGAAAATGTTCAATTGATAAGGATCTCTAATCAATTTTCTGTATATTGAAGTTAAAATATTAAGGAAAAAAAAAAGATTATTTAAAAAATATATACAAAAATAAAATTATGAGTTGAAGGAAATCATTTTCGATAACTTTATGACAACTTTAAGAACAAAAATTACGAAAATTTCACTTTTTTTAATATCAGATAAATATATTCAAGAAAACAAGTCGAATTTTCTGATAAATTTACCTAAGCAATATATTTGTGGTGACGAAATTTTTTTCGTATTTAAATATTTCTGAAATATAGCAAATACAGTATTGAATTGTATCCGTTTGGGTGAAAATGAACGACAGAATAATATAAAAAAAAAAAGATAAAAATCTTTTCAACTTTCTATTTTAAAGGCGTATCTGAGATTTGATCTGTTCAGACGCACTAGCTTTCCAATAAACGTATACTCTAATAATCTATTTTTCAGAGTGAAAGATGTTATCAGTTATCCTAATTTGAAAGAAATAGATAACAGCACTTAGATGTTTCTGTGAAGATAATTGAAAGTTAAATTGATATTAGATTATGAATTTATGTAACTGTACCATGTTAAGAATAGATGCACAGTATACATATTGCATATTGTAGAGCCAGTTTGAATTCAAAACTATTTAAAAATTATTATAAAGTATTTTTTATGATATTCAACATTCACTATATTTCAAAACTATTATGAAATTATTAGCATTACATTTAAAATGAATTTTATGTTAACAAAACTGTTAAAAGTAAAAAGAAAATTGTTCGAGTTATACTGGAGTAAGTGCAAGAATGCGGAAAACTATAGATTTTCATTCACTTATAAATCTGGTTTATTTAAATTGCAACAATCAATATTTTAATGTATTTCCGATATGCAAGTATCAATATATAATGAGTCAGAATATGTTTAAGATATTTTTTGTTCTAGAATTTCTGATTCCTGTTTTCAAACACATTACTGTTACTAAACTAGGAATCGGGAATCAATAAGTTATACGATATATTTGTGGTATATATGATGGTGAGCTTTTAAATTTTTTATACTAGCCGGGCTCTTTGGATGTGACTGAGAATGTAATTTATAAAAATCATTTATGGGTATTTTGTTATAGTTAAAGTGTCGAATCTCACATGAGATATTTTTGACAGCAGACATTTCAGAGCTCATAACAGACTGGTCCTCATTTATGATAGGTCAACAATGATATATTTGTGGTATATATGATGGCGAGCTTTTAAATTTTTTATACTAGCCGGGCTCTTTGGATGTGACTGGGAATGTAATTTATAAAAATCATTTATGGGTATTTTGTTATAGTTAAACTGTCGAATCTCACATGAGATATTCTTGACAGCAGACATTTCAGAGCTCATAACAGACTGGTCCTCATTTATGATAGGTCAACAAGAAGATTGAAGGATGTTGTTTAAAGGGACGAGACCGGATCCCTACTGAAAAATAGAAGGTATGGGATTTGGAATCCAGAAGTTAAGAAACAAATACTATATATATATTATAATAATTTTTAAGATAAAGTTTTTGATTGTGTTTATTTATTTAGTTTTTATTGTATCTAAAAAACACAGGAATGGTTTTATGACTATCGAGAATTAAATATTTAAGTTAATTTCAAGATTGAAATAGATAAAGTTTTTGATTGTGTTTATTTATTTAGTTTTTATTGTATCCAAAAAAACAGGAATGGTTTTATGACTATCGAGAATTAAATATTTAAGTTAATTTCAAGATTGAAATCAATTAAAATCAGGGCTCGTTGAAGAGAATTTGAAGATGATAGATAAATGGAATCGTTTTTATGATGATCGATTATCGAAAAAATCGTTAATAAAAAGAATAACTATTTAAAGATCAGGAATTACCTCGAGAAAATTCTTAAAGAATCAATGGAGTTAAAGTTTATAGGTAAAAAAATCCGTGGCGTCGAAGAAGAGGATTTATAACATTTTTATTTATGCATCATAAATTAATATGTAAGATGCGTGAATTTGTTTAGATGGAGCTAGATTCGAGATTCAAAAATTTTGAATAAAACTTCTACTGATATTAATTAATGTTTTGCAAATACTTTCAAATGAATACAATATCTTTCACATTCAATATATAAATTTCAATACATAAAATTTTGAACACTGCCATCTTATAACGACAGAATGCTGAGGCTTCAAAATTAGTACACATTAATTAAAAGGAAATTGTCAATTTAAAGTTGAACGGTTCGCAATGTTTCGTTCCTAAGATATATTTTTGGAATTTATGACAGACACACAGATGAATAAAGCAATTAAATAAAATCCATTATTGTGAAATGTATATAAAATTCTCTCAGATAACTATAATGTCATTTAAATGCGACTAATAATTTCAGAGATATCAGCGTTTTAAGGAGCCATTTGTAACGAATTTCCTTTTGCATCACAAAATTAATAGACTTATATCTTGCATAATAAGGTATGATCTAAATTTTGAATACTTTGAAATGTTTGATTCTTGAGAAATCGTGTGGAATTACAGATGGAAAAGTGAATACATATAAAAAATAGCAATTGAAATATGCAATATTTAGAATAGAATGTTTCGCTGTATTTTATGATAGATGAATGGCCTAAATTAGGCTGGAAACAGTTTTCGGAATTGAATTTCATTCTTTCCTGAATGCTTACTAATATTCTAAATGCATTTTGTTTGCGAATAGATATAACAGTCTTTTCAAATGGCTTAAATAGTCATAATGGTTTGAATTCGTAAAAGAAAAAACATTAAAATTTATTTCTATTTAAACAGAAAGTATATTAATTTTTAATCAATTCATTTGCCATCACGTAAAGTAAGTTGATAATTGAGTGGAGAAAAAATCCATAATTCAATTTCGCAAGAGAGATGATTAATGAATAATGTTTGAATAGAAAACAGCATTGCAATAAATTAGTAACTAGTCTATAGATTTCATAAATATAATGGTCTAATATAATGTACAGTATATAAAGATACAAAAATGTGTTTTGTTCTTTAACTTTTCTTTTCTCACTCTGGTTAATCTCCATCAACTTTGACTTATTGGCTCTTACGATTCCCAAAAGTAACATTTAGCAATCGAAATTCTCATCGAGATAACCGATAAGAATTTTGTTTCCTTCATGCATTCTAGCATGAAAAACATCACTTTGCGTTTGCGTTAACATATCAGGCTATTTCTATAACTCACATAAACCAATATACTTCATTATAACTCTTGCTAGAATGAGTAAAGCAGTTGACCGCATTATTTTATAATTTAGATTTCAAAATGTCAAATATATTCTGATATTAGTACAGTATCTTGTAAACAATAGTGAAAATGGTTTTCTGTCTACACATTACAAGAGTAGATCGATTTACTATTCGTTAAATATCTTAAAACCTTTTGAACAATATAATTAATTTTATAAAGATATCTTTTTTTTTTAATATATAAAATTAAATAGAAAATTTTTATGCTTAATATCTTTCTCGTTTATGATAAAAATCAACTGATTAAATATATGATATAGTGCAAAGAAAATTGATTTTATTCAACATTTATTATTAAAAAATTAATTTTTATTTTTTCTTGGAACAATAATTTAAATTAATATAATAGTAGTTCATGTTTTGATAATATGAACATGATAATATTCTAACGAAAATCTTTTGTTATTTCCTGCATTTATTATATAAACTATAATGATATTATGCATAACTAAGTATTAATATTAACTTATGTTATCATTAGGAACCACTAAAACATTCCATATTTGTTTACGTTCCAGTTTTAATATATAATCTTGAATTATTATTTTAAAAAATACGTTTTAAAATAATCAAAATCATAAAATTTTTCTTGATAAATTGAACGAAAATATTATAAAATTTAGTAACAACATTAAAGAATTTTCGTTCGTGATATAATTAGATCAAATTTACACTCGATATTAAATTTATTTTTATATATCAAGATTAGTAACCAAACTTAGAATATGTATTGTAATTGGAAGCCGCCAATAGAAATCTCAGAGGAGTCCTTGGAGTTTATTACATTGACTTACAAAATTAAAGCGAGACTCGTAAAACTTAGATATCGGAAAATTCCTGAAAAAAAAACAAAAAATAAAAATAAAAAATATATTATAAAGTGGTTTTATGAGAACTTTCCACTTTTAAGTGCGGTAGTATTATAAAACACAAAAAGTAAATAAGTAATAAGATAAAAATAAAGGTGGTTTTTTTAAATCTCTGCGGAATATATAATTATTTATAGCAAAGAATGTAAGTTATTATTGTAAGAATATTATAAAAAAAAACTTTATTGTAACATGGCTGAGCAAACCTCTTAACGTTACTTCATTATTGTTACAACTAAATTCATGAAACAGTCGTTATCAAACTCACTGCTGTTAAAAATCAGTTTAATATTGTGAATTCCCTAGAAAATAAGAATTTTTTTATGTTTATCATATCTTCCAAAAGTAATAAATATAATTAGATTTGAATGATTTTGCCATCCAAGAGAATTATGGTCTCATCATATAGCATAATCTTTATTATCATAGTCTTGAAAATATAGAGTTCTTAAATTTTCATATTTCTCATAAATTTATAAACCTCTTATAAGTTTAATTTCCGAAAATATTATTAAACGAAATTAATTCGAAATTTATATGCATCGTTATTAAGAATGAGATAAGATTAAAATTAATAATTTTAAATTTGTATATATTTAAAATGATTTATCATCACATCTCAACAATGACTAGAACATGGAAATCAATTCATAAAAAATTGCTTCATGGTTTACAGTAATAATTAAACTCGTTACAATAACAATAAAAACTTTTAGAGAGAAGGGAAATTAATTTACTTTCTCGTTAATAAAAGAAAGTTATTAATTCTCTCTTAAAAGTTTAATAGTTTGATTATAATATTTGTTGTCAAAGATAATAAAATTTTATATTTCGTTTAAAATTATTTCAAAGTTGTTAAAAATGTAAAATAATACAATATTAATAAAATTCTCTGGTTTAGTTTGTCTCTGCATAACTTTTTTTTTCCAGTTCATTCTAAAAATATTTTTCGAAACTCTTCTCATATCCATCTCAAGATGGATATGATACAGAAAGCTGTGACAGGTTGGCTGTAGGAAAATGGAAAAATTCCGCTTCGTTCTCAGGAAAACCTATGAATGAAACTTTAGACATCAAATATAAGATATAATCTACAACATCGGTACATAAAATACTTCTATAAGAGATATTTTATATAGATATCGTAATAGTGATAGAACGATATAATTTATGCAATGATAAAATCTATTTTTGTCTGTTTTGGTTTATTATTTTATTACTGAAAACGTATTTATTTCCACTGAGTTTAAACGAATGAAAAGATATAGATTTGATATCTGAATGTCATAAAATGATGAAGCGAAATGTATAAACCGATATTTATATATTTAAAATTTTTATGATTAATTATAAGTCAGAGAGACATCAAAAGTGATTTTTCAATGCCTTCTTATATACAGTATACTGAAAGAGTACTGCATTCGTTTAGTTGTCTATGTTGAAATGTATCTTTAAAAGTGTTATTCATTTTTACCCATTACATAGCTTTTTACGACAGAAAATAAAGAAAGAAGTATTTTATTTAATCTTTTATTTACGGATTTTGGAAATGGCGACAAATATTAATTGTAGTGATTGTGCTCGAGATTTATAAGAAAATTTCATTCCCGATTCTCGAGAATTTTTAATTACTATTATTTCGAGAGTCCCGATTCTCGAGAAATATTCTTATAAATCTAGATACTTAAAAAAATTCTGCGAATTCGTATCCTAAAAATTTCATAACGATATATTAATTATTTTGGCCCTGCGACAGCTTCGAATCAATAAACTAAGCGAATAAATTATATAATTTATCATGCGACAAAACTATTTAACTTCATATTTCAAAAGGAAAATTATTTGAATTTAATCATAAAATAATAGTTAAAATAAGCATGTAAACCTAAAATAATACATAAATCAAGAAATTGTACAAAACTCATTGCTATTATTGTAGACCTGTCATATTATACCATAGACAGATTTGTGATGAGGTTTACATAATAAAGCCGAAACAAATATCTGATTTTTACTCATTCAGTGGTTCACTAGAGTAACAATCGTCTAATGACGTCTATAAATAGGAAATACAATGTAGTGTGATCTGATATAGTGTTTCAGAGGATATGAGCTAGCCCACAATCATTCCCAAAAGCTCCCATCTTCACTCAATGGTCACGGCTATAGAGCTCTCTTAGAAAATTACTTAGCCAAAATAGAAGGGTCTTAAATCTTTTCTAAGAGATGTATATGTTAATCTAGATCAGTGGTTCCCAACCTTTTTTTTGGACATGCCTCATCTAAACATCTCTAAAATCCTGATGTCCCCGTCACATAAGTTTTATTATTCAAAAAGTGAACTCCTATTCACATGGAGGAATCCTAAAAGACCATTAACTTGTCTAAGCAAGCTTTCAAAGTACATGGCATCCATGAAAGAGAAAAATAAAAGAACGAAAAGACAGTTGAAGTACTGAGGATGAAATCACTAAAAAATTGTTTTAAAAAATAATAATAATATGAAGTGATATGAAAAAAACAGCAAATAAAGTTTCAAAATCGCCGTGTACATTCTGATCTTAATTTTAAAAATGTACATGTCATAATATGTATTTATATATTGTATATGAAGCCCCTAGAACAATAACAAATGCAAAAAATTCGCTGTTAATAACTCATTCTCGAATTGCCCCCATTGTGGGCGTGCGCCTCATGTTAGGAACCATGGGTCTAGTATTATCTCTAGATCAGTAGTTCTCAACCACTGTGCCGCGGTGTGCCGTCAAACTTTTGACGGTGTGCCGCGAAAAATTAAGAATGAATTATATGTATGTATAAGAATTGTTTTTATGTAATTGTACGAATTATATATATTAATAGTGAAACGTGGTTGTTGGATATCTCTTTTGCAATTGAACTATTGTACCGATTCCTATAAATAGGGTATCGTTAGAAAACTCTAACCCTCGAATTTCTGCGATAGCCAAAATTTTTTGTCGTTTTTCATAATTTAAAAATTAAGGAATAAAAATTTTAAATTAAAATTATAGTTTCTCTAAAAATACCAAATCCGCAGGTGGCGCTATAACTTAATAAGGGCCGGCATTTAATGACCCCGTGTAAGAGTATGCCTGTAATCTGAATGTAATAAATAAGAATAAATATAATAATCTGTTAAATAAAAATTCGTTGTTAAATCTAAATTATTATTTAAAATATTTAAGTGTACCGCCAAATTTTAAAAAATTAAAATATGTTCTTCAACAGAAAAAAGGTTGAGAACCACTGCTCTAGATAGTGACGTCACTATCTAGAGTAGTGGTTTAAAAAATAAACCACTGCTCTAAATATTGATAATAACTAGAGCAATGGTTTATTTTAAAACTATCTAGTTATTATCTAGAGCAGTGGTTCAAAAAATAAACCACTGCTCTAAATAATAACTAGAGCAATGGTTTATTTTAAAACTATCTAGTTATTATCTAGAGCAGTGGTTTAAAAAGTAAACCACTGCTCTAGATAATAACTAGATCAATGGTTTTTGAAATAACTGTTAAAAAAATAAGCAGTGGTATAGACTAAAAACTAATATAGATCCACATAAGTTTGGGCATAAAAATTCCATTTCTGAAATTTTTATATCAAAATCTAAAAAACAAGCAGTGATATAGACTAAAAACTACTATAGATCCACATAAGTTTGAGCATAAAAATTCCATTTCTGAAATTTTTATATCAAAATCAGAACTCGTTTAGCAGATAAACTAATAGACTGCGTGTATTGAATAAGTTATTTTAATAAAAACTCACTAATTGTAAAACAAATAGGATTATTTTTCAATATTAATGAAATGTGATCAATTTTTTTCAATATAATTAAAATATTAAATAAAAAACAAATATAAAACAACACATTATTATTTGTTTTGATTTTCCACAATTTTTTCTGCTTCATTTTGTTTTTATTCTTATTAAAAACACGTATCTTTTAAACTAAATTTTTTTATTGAAATCTCAAGATTCTCGAGAATTTTCGAAAGGGAATCTCGAATCTCGAGAAAGCAAAAAGTTCGAGAAAACACAATCACTAATTAATTGTTATATTAATATAACAATAGATGGAAATGATTCAAATAATAAACAATTAATATAAATATATATCTTAAATTCTGAAACTAATAAATGATTAATTTCAGAATTTCAAAGATTTATGCAAGATTATAAAGTAAATAAATTTTAGGGATTTATTTGTATGGAGTCCAGTGATTTATTCATTAACTATCATTAAAATATTCTCTTTATAATTTATAAAAAATTTCAATAATTGATTAGCATTGATGTTTAAGAAAATATTATGAATTTTACTTACCATATTTACTTCAGATATACTGTCGAAACTTGCAATGACCAAATCCATTCCGATGTATAAAGGAAGCCCTGAATAATTAAAAATTAGATTTATTATTTATGTTTCGCTAATTTTATGTTATAGTTTTTAAATTTTAGTTAAAATGTTATTGCCAATAAAATTAATTTTTAATTTCTTAATTTTATATTATGCATTTGTGTATTTCTTATTCATCAATTTTACTGAATTTATAAAACAAAAATTTAATTACGTACTAATTTGCTCGTTTAATTTATCTTTTTGTCTTGTTTACAAAATGTAAGTGTAAATGTTTAATTTTCAAAGCCACAACATAAAATGATTTACTCAATTAATTTATCTTAATTTTAATTAGTTCAAATATACATTAAACCACATTGACTGTCAAGTTTAATTAATAAAAATTTGTACAATAATTTATATTTCTATAATTTAATAAATATTTTAATTCGGTTATTTTTTTAACAATACAGTATATTGATTATCGGTTAGGAATTTTTCAAATTTTTAATCTAAAAAAATTCAATTTTATTTATTTATATCATAACGATTTTAAATTTGCAATAAAAATAAATAAATAAATTTAAATTTCGTTTTTATACAAAATTTAATCCGAATTTATATAGATTTTATAACTATTAATCCATATAAGTCGTAGAGAGACCAAATTCTTGATTGGTAAATGGTCATACAATATACTGTACATACGTGATCTATTATAAGGATTTCATTATTTTGTATCTAGCTTACTTATAATATGGGTTCAACTTGTCTGGGTGAACAAGACACAAGGGAATTAAATGAAGTTGAGATGAGTTGGCCAAGGAAAGAGCTTCTCGTCTCTTTATTGGATCTGAGGCATCGGATCTGATGCATTTGGGCAATTTGTGAGAGACGGGTTGGTAGCTCAGCACCTCACCCATTCGAGGTCTATTCTTGGACTATGGCAAGAAAAGCCCTTATTTTAAATCCTTCTTTTCAGAGAACTAAAGAATTGCTTGCATTGCATAAAAATCAAGCTAGGATTGTTACAAGACTCCTTACAGGGCACTGTCATTTTAGAAAGTATCTTCACTTAATTGGAATTGCTGATAGCTACAATTATAGATGATATCATCTATCAATTATAGATGATATCTCCTCTTCACATTTTGTGTGAATGTGTGACCCTTTCAGGCCTAAGTATGATCTTCTATAGTTGCGTTTTCCTGCACCGGAAGATCCTTTTACAATCCCATTGAAGCAGATACTATCTTTTTTGATTAAGACGAGACTTCTTATGGGATGATCGTAATAGGGGTGCACAATAGATTACTGGTTGGTTGCAGTGCTAGGACTGTTTAAAACTCTCCTTTTTCTAAAATCAATTTAATCAGTATAATTATAATATAACCTTATGCGAATATACATTTAAAAATATGATAATGAAAATATTTCATCTTCTTTCATGGAT
The DNA here is from genome assembly GCA_000484575.1 of Olivierus martensii. Classification (NCBI taxonomy): domain Eukaryota; kingdom Metazoa; phylum Arthropoda; class Arachnida; order Scorpiones; family Buthidae; genus Olivierus; species Olivierus martensii. The sequence goes on from AYEL01080607.1 coordinate 10,381, forward strand.
ATTTAAAATTCGTTCCGATTTTCATACATTTTAACTGACGAAAAAGTACATTTATATTGGTAGCAATTGCAAGAGCTTCTCTGCGTGATAGCAAAAACCAAAAAAATATCGAGAATTTCTCTAATAATTTCTTCTCAGCAAATGAAAAAGTACATTTATATTTTGGTAGCAATTGCAAGAGCTTCTCAGCGTGATAGCAAAAACCAAAAAAATATCGAGAATTTCTCTAATAATTTCTTCTCAACAACCGAGTGAGTGAGTAGATAAGACAGAAACAAGCTTTATATTTATTTATAGATAGCTTATAATATTATTGTATGACGCATTGGTGCTTCTATAAATGATTCATAAATTTATTTTTTATGTAAACAATATATATTAGCTTACGTATTGTATACAGTTATATTACTTGAGTGCCATCTCTACTCTGATAATATTTAGATAATTTTAAATTAAGCTCATTTCCATAATTTAATTGCGTATTTACATCACTCAGCAATTTACATGAAGCATTTACTTAATTGATATTTATTCTGTATATGAAACGTATTTTAAAGCAGTAAATATTTGAAAATAAAATATTAATTAACAATGGAAATCGTTTGTAATTATCCTCGACACATTTCTCTGCTTATAGGTTATTAAACAATTACCAATTTTGAATTTTAATTTCGAAACTTTGAATACTATTTACAAAATGCAGCATCGACAATTTCGAATTAACCATATATACTGTATATACAATTATTTATATAAATGAAGTTTAAATTTTAATTATATTAAAGGAAATCTGTGCTATTTAAATCTGTCTTCTATTTTATAAAGCATAGAAGGAAACATTAAAGATAATTATAACATATTCGATAATGCTGTGAATTGAAATTTATAGGATAATTAAGAAAATTTAAATTTAACTGGCAACCTCATTTGAAAATTAAAATTAATTATAAATAAACCTTTGTTTTAAGTCAATCTTAAAATTAGATAAGTAGTTCAATTTATATTCATAATAAGCATTAAATAATCGACTTAAACATAAACATACTTTATTATTTAAATTAACATGTTATCTATTCACAGGATTCTGAGAGTTCAGACTTATAAATTAATGTTTATGAAAAATATTTTTAAATAAATCATTTTAACCAATCCATTTTAATTCAAACTTAATAAATATAAATTACTTAAAACTTTTTATTTATATAATAATTAATGGTATCATGAACTATTGTAAATTTTAAATAAAAATTGTTCATGTTTGTTTGTATTGTATATTACTTGACACCTGCAAGTGATGTTACGTCGCAGTTTCGGATTCCATTAGAATAAAATAGGATTATAATAGGATTTACAATCACAGAACCTTCGTGTATCAAAATCAGGGCTGGAGGCTGGATTAACCAATAGGGTGACTAGGCCGCTTCCTAGGGCCCCGCGATTCTATAGGCCCCAAAACTATCAATCAGTTTTCAACTTTTATAAACTTTTAATAAGAAAAAATGGGTTTTTAATAAAGTGCTAGATAAAAAGTAAAATTTTAAAGGTTCCTTATAAGCTGTAAAGAGCCTTTAAAATTAGACGTAGCTGATTTGAATTTTTAGAGGCTCCAAAGCCTCTCTCGTCCTAGGGCCCCCAAAAATGCAAATCCAGCTCTGATCAAAATACTGTTATATATAAAATTGTTTAGTTTGGCCAACGATGATTTCGGCAGAACTGCTTTGGGTGATATATAGTGAGCACTGTTGGCGGCCTGCGATCTATCGGACAAGTTATATGACACGACGAGGCCCGACTGTCGGGGTCCTTTTGGATGCTGGACAAAAGTCTCAGATGTTACCCCCTTTCGGCGACCCTCCACGTTGCAACTGTTCCAGCAATATTAATGTATTGTATTCTCAAATTAGCAAAAAGCTTTTTTAAAATTATAATTAAGTTCCTCATAATAATATGAATAGAGAATACAACTTATCTCTTTCCCTAACGCATATTGTCATGTAAATAAAATTAATATAAAAGAAAGGTTTTTGTTTATTAAGATGTTAATATCGGATCCCGAATCAATTCCCGATGGTCCTGATAATTCAAATATTTCGATATATCATTTTGGCTCTACTATTTCTTATAGTGAAATAATTTGAGTTATTTTAGATCATCGATACGATACACCATTTTGATCATAGGATATGCCATTATATTTTTTTTTTTATTTTTTACTAGCATAATTTTTGCATTTACTTTTTGAACAGTTTTTATGCTTTTATTTTATAATTTAGGATATGCCATTATATTTTTTTTATTATTTTTTACTAGCATAATTTTTGCATTTACTTTTTGAACAGTTTTTATGCTTTTATTTCTATAATAACTAAATTGAATCGAGTTTTACATTTCACTTAAAAATTATAGCAAACTAAGTGAATTAATTTGTTTAAGTCTTAATAATTTTCGGACCCATTTGGCTGTTTTCTGGATATTTCTTACTAATAAAGGGCAAAAGCGGATAAACTAGAAAACTGTTATCAGTCAAATACGAATGGTGGGTACAAACAATAAAATTCGGCATAAAAGAAGCGCTTAAAATAATATTGCTTTATTATTTATTTTAAATCAGGTTCTATCCATGTCCCTTGGGAATATGGGAACCAAATGCTAGGGGTATGGGACTCGATTTCTACAGTAAATTCAAGATGTTGGCAATTTGGAAGTCATACTAGCAACTAATATAAGAAATGATATGATTATTTCGATAGTCAAGTGAAGGGGTATGGGACCATTTGACAATCCATTGGGGGTCTGGAGTCATCAAAAGTTTAACAACCCCTGTTTTAAATTAAATTTCGGTAGTCATCATAGATATATTGTCAAATAGTCCCATAAAATTGAAATTTTATAACTATTCTCATCCATTGAAAATTCCATGTCAGAGTTAAATACTGTAAAGGCCTTCTGAAAATTTTCTGTTTCTCCATAAAAATACCGACAAAAATGTTAAATTATGCATAAATTTATAAAAATTACTGCATATTAATTAGTAGAATAGTATTGCCTTTATATTACAATGAAACCTAATTCTTTACGTTTATAAAATACCAGTAGATGAGAAGACTTCAGGATGCACAGTATCTTATATAGGAGTTACCACAAGAATCCTTTCATAATAAGTGGAAAAACATAAGAAAATTTAGCCAAGGGGAGATTGACCACAGCCCTAGCTGTGAAAGCATATAGTGGTGACCTACAGATACATTGCGATAAAGCACAAATTGTCAAACCGCTCAGGAGAATTAGCCAAGTCGTGACTACAGAAACCCTAGAGATAAAACATAGGCAAAAAAAGGACATAATAAATGACAAGACAGCAGCTGATCTCCCCCTGCTTGGAGCTATGGAGTAGATACCTTCTGAGATCAGATGATCGCATTTTATGGTAATACAAAATGCGCCGCACTTAAATAAATAATGACAATATCCTACATAAAAATCGTCATGCTGCAGGAATCACCATGGCAACGTTGTTTGTTGATCAAGAAAAACGTTATAGAATTTTAGAACGCCTTTTTATGAATTATTTAGTAGCCTGAAGAGGGTAAATATTACCGAAAACGTTAGCTACGAGTGCTTTAGAATAAGGTATTTATTTAAACCTTTTATAAATTTATATAAACTTTTTACAAATTTATTTAAACTGAGCAAAACAGTCAATGGATAAGAGATACCCCTTAGCACTTAGGCAGGGTCAAAAAAACACAACAAAAAATCATCATTTAAAAAGCAGTAGCACTTTCGATTTTTTAATATAAAATCCTCTTCAGCTAAACATAAAAGATAGAACACCTAATAAATACAGTTTATTGAATGCAAAGTCAAATACATCAAATTATTTTAAAAACGTTGTTATGGTAACAGTACAAGCTAATCATTTATAACATTACAAATAACTTACAGACTCAACGTTATTTATGTAGAAAAAATAAATGTTTAAATAACAAACAATAAATTCTAACATATAGTATTAAAAATATTCAGTAAACTAAATAATTAAAATTATATGCATTTTAATCCTGGGAGAATTAACTTCTAAATCCGTGGTTTTTATCATTCATACACCGTTTCCAGGCATTACTGACACTCGTTGGATCTACTTTATTAACCGGTGGTATGAAGTCATTGCGTTTATCGTAGATGGTATGTAATTAGATTCCTCTGAGATGATTAGAATATCATCAACATACCTCCTATAAAGTTTAACATAGGACATAATTGGAGTCAATCCTATTTCTTCTTTTTGTCTAAGAACAAGTTCTGCTAATACCCCTGCTAGGGGACTACCTGTAGGGATGCCCGTTGTTTGTTTGTAGAAATTGTAGTCGAATTGGAAATAAGATTGGTGTATAACAAGAAGGCAGATGTCTCTCAGTAAAGCCAGATCACATTGCTCTGACAGAAGGTGCTTCAAAAATATCTATAAAGTAAAATACGTGCCTGCTCTAACTTAATGGAAGGATAGAGAGATTTTAAGTTGTAAACTTCTAGAATTTCATCTGGGAGGGGGCCTACTTCTAGTAGTTTGTCAATTAAATTACCTGATGAGGTTATCATCAATTTATAATCGTTCATTTTAGCTAGACACCATTTAGCAATTCGCTTCTCTAGCAAATATGTTGGTGCAAGGCGCTTTTCGACTACAGGTCTAGCTTCGAGTAGATTTTATGCCTTTTGATAAAAGCAAAAAGCCTTGGAGGTTTTGGCGATTGCTAAATGGTGTCTAGCTAAAATGAACAATTATAATTTGACGGTAATCTCATCAGGTAATTTAAATGACAAACTACTAGAAGTAGGCCCCCTCCCAGATGAAATTCTAGAAGTTTACGACTTCAAATCTCTCTATCCTTCCACTAAGTTAGAGCCGGCGCGTATTTTACTTTATAGATATTTTTTTAATCATCTTCCGTCAGAGCAATGTGATCCGGCTTTACTGAGAGACATCTGCCATCTTGTTATACACCAATGTTATTTCCAATTCGACTACAATTTCTACAAACAAACAACGGGCATCCCTATAGACAGCCCCCTAGCAGGGGTATTAGCAGAACTTGTTCTTAGACAAAAAGAAGAAATAGGATTGACTCCAATTATGTCCTGTGTTAAACTTTTATAGGAGATATGTTGATGACATTCTAATCATCTTAGAGAAATCTAATTACATACCAGATATTGAATCAAGACTTACCAATCCAGCTTTGAGTTTAAAATTAATTAAACAGAGAGAAAGTAAAAATTCTATAGATTTCTTAGATATCCGTATTAATATAGAAGAAGGAGAATATTCTCTAAGTGTCTTTAGAAAAGACTCTTATATACCCATCTTTATTAAAGCTGACTCAAAGGAACCGTGGCATTACAAGTTTGCAGCTTTTAGGGAACTACTCCAGTGCATTTTGATACATTGTACGACATTGGAAAGCAGAGATAAAGAGCTGCTCTGGATTAAAAAACAAGCGCTACGCCACGGTTACTCGATTAAAACTATCATACGCCTTTGGGAAAAAAGATTTCTAGAAAGAAACATCTAACAAATAAAGAGACAAATAGTGCAGACTTAGAAAATCGCCCGACCTGTTTGTTAGAAATAAATGATGTTACGTTGAAGTTTAAGGAAAAATTAGAGAGAATCACAGGACAAAAGATCATTTATAATAGAAGAAACATGCTATTCAACTTTATATGGAATGACAAGGATATGAATGACTCATTCTTCTCCCCAGGTGTTTACCAAATACCATGCTATGATAATGACTGGGAAATATACTAGATATATAGGATATAACGTTTAACAACGTTTTTAAAATAATTTGATGTATTCAACTTTGCGTTCGATAAACTGTATTTATTAAGTGTTCTATCTTTTATGTATAGCTGAAGAGGATTTTATATTAAAAAATTGAAAGCGCTACTGCTTTTTAAATGATGATTTTTTGTTGTTTTTCTTGACCCTGCCTAAGTGCTAAGGTGTATCTCTTATATATTGTTCAGGCAGTGTATCAGTTTCCTGCTTATGTTGTTCAGTCGATGGATGGAAAAGGAACGCCTTATACTGCATGAGTCTGTTCGTCTGTTCCCTGACTGCGATTTTGGGTTTAAAATTTAAACCGACTTATATATACAGGAGGCGACATCAAAATCCCGTATAAAATAGAATATGGGGAAAAGCACAATTAAAAGTGCAGAAGGGATAATTTTGAGGTGCTAAACAATAGACCACAAGGAAACAGGCCAAAACTACTTAATCCCGATGTTCTTCACCTAATATATATACAGAAGTAGCAATTGACAAAGAGCCTAGAATGACTCATGAAAAACAGAGAGAAGCTTCATGAACATGAAATTAAGTATGTTTTCCATAAGAAATGCATTATATATAGTATTACTTCCCAGGATTGCACCAATTACATTATGGACATATCCATAACTGATATACATGTAAAAAAACCTGCTTTTTTATTACTTTAAACTTAATTACTAAAAAGAGCCTATCTCAGCAGGTGCAAAGCAATTAACCTTTAATGTTAACGTTTTCGATGTTTTCACATCATCATTAGGCATAAAAACAGAACATAATAGATTTTTTTAAAATATTTAAAACAAGTTGAATATATGTTTTTAAGAACGATGCAAGTTACCATAGTAACCATTAAACGGTTAATGGTTACTATGGTAACTTGCATCGTTCTTAAAAAGGTATATTTAACATGTTTTAAATATTTAAAAAAAATCTATTATGTTCTGTTTTTATGCCTGATGATGTGAAAACATCGAAAACGTTAGCATTAAAGGTTAATTGCTTTGCACCTGCTGAGTAGTGCTTCTTTTTAGTAATTAAATTATGGACATATTTCTCTTGTTATCAGCCGCTGCTACTAGCCAACCTCTCCACTAAATTTAATACAATATTTATTAATACCTGTATATATTTTTCTCATAAAAACATGTATTAATTTGAAAATATCAATAAATTTATTTTTATATATCAGTATTATACTCATTTATTCACTATACTTTCTTTCTCTACCATTTTGTTAAAGTGTTTGTAGCCGAAAATTTGAATGTACATGCAAAAAGTTTAAATACATTCGCAAAAGGATTAAATCAATTTGTAAAAGGTTGAAATAAATTTGTGAATGCTATATATACATATATAAATTTCTGTACTATATTTTCAAAACACTTTCAGTTTATCAGATTTTTTACCATTAATGGAAACTGTTATCTCTATTATCCATTAAGTTGAAGTTCTACTGTAACCCATTTATTTATCATCTAATTACTTAACATGAAAAAAATTAAAGTATTTTATATTAAAAATAATATGTTTTAAATTTTATCAAGTTATTATTATTTCTAGACAGCATTTGTTTAAAAACATATGAAGTCATATGAGCCTGAATAAAGTCTGCAGGCAATGGTTTGACTATGCCAGCTGTATAAAATATAGTTGATAACAAGAAATAAATTAATGACAAAAGTATATTACTCCTAACTGGTTGTTTTTCAATTTATTCCTCCTAGATGTAGATGTGAGGGGGACCTATGCAGCCCAAGCACCGTGACCATCAATGGTCTATTGTGCACCCCCAACAAAATCATCCCAGAAGAAAGCCCGTCTGCTATACAAAAGTCAGTATCTTCCTCAATAGAACAGCATCAAGGTCAACAAACTTACATAAAATAAAACCGCTTATCTTCAATCAGCAAAAGTTTAAATATTTAACAGCACACATAGCAGTTAAGCATAAATAAAACAGATTTTAATAAAGCAAAAATGTTTTCGGTACTTTACATACCATCTTCAGTTGAACCGAACAAAAGAACATAAGATAATTAGAAATACGTTAAGATTCAAAAAATTATAGAACACAGTATTTTTAATTATTATTAATGATAAATTAATTAAAATTTGACCAAAAATGTTCATACATTTTTAGTTGAACTTTTTACATTATAATACTTAATATTATGGGGAATGAAATAATAATTCTGACTTAATATGCTAAAAGATGAAACTGGGTTCATCAAACAAGCTTTTTACTGCATATTTCTATGCCATGCTTATTTCATCCACCTGCCTAAGATTAATAATGTTTACAGTTTCAGAGGATTTTAAAATTTCAATCTTTTCTTTTATTGGTAGATCCCTCCGATCGCAAACGTTCTTGATTACTTTCGCATTCTGCCATAAAATATTTACATCTTTTTCATAAGCCCTCTGAAATAGGGCAGGACAAGATTGCCTTTACATAAATTGTCTTTATACTCTGCTAATGTATCTTTAAAATTTCTAGCAGTAGCTCCCACATAAACTTCTAGACAATTATCTTCTACATTTTGTATCTGGTATCTTATAAATGCCTGAATTATAATCATTGCTTCTCTTGGCTTTATCATTTTGAAGCAGGCTAAAGATCGTGGGGGTCTTTTGTATGTGCAGGATTTATTAGCAGATTTAAGAGTTTGTTTTATTGTCTTATTATTATGTAGTCTAAAAGGTATAGGAAACCTACTAACTGTTTCAGGTGTCTCTTCATTCATTGATGGAACTTCTTGCTGGTTGGTAGAAAAGTTTTCACTTTCAAATTTAGCTTTCTCTTTTATGCAAATTTTTCATATAAAGTTCATACTATAACCAAGTTTCTTACACTAATTATAGATCCTTTTGAGTTCAAGCTTACGGTATAGTTCATTACTACAATGTGTTAAGCTCCTTCTAAAATTTGATATAAAAGCCAATTTTTTATATATCCAAGGGTTGTATGACCATCTGGGGATTAGGACAGGTGTAATAGTGGGCTTAATGTAAACAGTGATATCGACATTTTCTCTTGTAGTTATAATTTTAACATCTAGATAGTTCGCCTCAGATTTACTTTCTTGTGTTAACTTAAGAGTAAGTCCATATTGTTTTTTAGAAAAGAATTTTATAAAGTCCTCTGCCATACTATTATTTTTCCAGAGTACAAAGATATCATCAACATACCTAGAATATAGAGAGAAATTTATTTATAAGACTTTTCTGGAGCTGTCCCTCTACCTCCCTAACCACTATCTCTGCTAGGATTACTGCCATGGGACTACCTATTGGGACACCCTGCATTTGTTTGCAAAAAATCCCTTTAAATTCGAAAAATGAGCTGTGACAAATCATATGTGCTATATCTCTAAGGAGTGCCAGATTCTGGTTTTCCTCTAGCATATGTTCAATAAGAAACTGATAGAATAAAAGACATGTGGCACTCAGGTTAAGGGAGGGGTAGACGAGAATATAGAGAGAAATTTATTTATAAGACTTTTCTGGAGCTGTCCCTCTACCTCCCTAACCACTATCTCTGCTAGGATTACTGCCATGGGACTACCTATTGGGACACCCTGCATTTGTTTGCAAAAAATCCCTTTAAATTCGAAAAATGAGCTGTGACAAATCATATGTGCTATATCTCTAAGGAGTGCCGGATTCTGGTTTTCCTCTAGCATATGTTCAATAAGAAACCGATAGAATAAAAGACATGTGGCACAAAGGTTAAGGGAGGGGTAGACGGATTCTCAGTCTAAAATCGTCATAGTCTTGTTCCTGTAAATGATATTCTGACATAATTTTAAAACTATTTTAATTACAAATTGAATTAATATAAACTATGTTATTAAGTAAAAAGTTAGCTGCAAATCTTCTGTAAACAAATTTAATTTTTAAAATATATCCTATATTTGATTAATAAAAGTTTTGATTTAACATAGAATGATTAAGATCGTTAACTGAAGCCTACCTGTAATTTTCTGTCTTGTAAATATTGATTATCCTCAACTTATAATAAAGTTATGTTTTGATAACCTTGTCATAATTTGAAAATGACTCCTCATGGTAATACTTTTAGTAATAATAATAGACAATAGAATGCCAAATCTTTTAAAATGATATAATTGTCCAGATTTAATTTCTAGTCTCAAGGTTATAAAATCATCTGGAATTGAACCCAGATCCTAAGGTGGTAAGTGATTGTTTTACTACATTTTTTAATTAAAACAAAAAATATTTCTACCCAATATTCTATGAAAATAGTCAAATTTGGAATATTGTAAGAGCCATTGTAAAATCAGAATGTCATAAAATAAATGATCATAAGGCTAGGATAACCTGTATTTCTAAATTATATAATCTAAACAAACTAAAAAATTCTTAATGGACATATTAAAGTTTAATGCAATCTTAATAATTTAACTAAAATTTAGACTATATTGTTACAACTGAAGAAAAACTTATTCCAAACTTTAATGTATTTTTACAAAAAATTGTATCTTTGAATAGAACTTTGAAATTGTTAGTGTATGAAAATTCAAAAGTTTTTTGTTCATAACAATAGGTTTTTCTAATTGTATAATTTGAACATGTTTGGTATTTTTTCTATATTTTAATATATTAAATTTTTGGTAATACTGTATTTGCTGTATTTTCTGTTAATTTGCTAAATTAAATTTGAATAATGAAAAGTAAGCATATATTAAATTCAATATCTGCAAAATTTATATAAATGAAGATTATTTTTATCATTATAAGTGTAGTACAGGGGTGGCCAACTTGTTTGTCATTAAGATCGACTTTATATGTTAACAATGAGTTCGCGATCTACCTTTGAAATTCTTCGTTTGACGGTGAGAGTAGAGATAGGAGCCCAAAACCACATATACCAAAATGACATTAGCCCAAAAAGAGATATCTGGCAGCGGTGACAGTTTTTTCTTTTACTTTACTCATAAATCTCAAACACAATACTTCATTTCAACTCTCACAACTGTCAATTCATAGGCACCATGTTGGCATCATCAGCGAATTTAGAATTTTGTCTAAATGCTCTGCTGCTACTGGTTATTCTGTTTTGGGCCATATTCAGCAGTAAAACGAAATTTTGGCTTTAGTTGTTTAGAGAAGGCACTATAATCATCCGATAATTTACGAAGATCGACTACAAATTGTCCCGCGATTGACCACCTATTGGCCACTCCTGGTCTAGTAGATATATATTATTATTATATTGGGGTATGTCAATGTGAGCACGAAATAACTCCGGAGCAAAAGTGCTATGTCGGACAAGAGTCAAGACAGTTACTTGAGATGTTTTAGTTGTATATTAACTAACTGTCTGTGTTGCTGAGAAACTTTCTTACTATGTTGCATGTATTGAGTAGTGATGCCTTTTGTAGTGTTATATATGTCTTGGGGTGTAAATCTAATGTTCCGAGGCTTTTGTGTAGTGTGTGGGGAATTACTCCTGTTGAGGATAGAATGATGGGTACTGTTAAAACCTTTTGCATTCCCCAAAGACGCTTAATTTCTTGTGAGAGTTCTGTGTATTTGCTAATTTTTTGGGTGAATGCATCCTGGATGTTGTGTGTGTTGGGTATAGAGATGTCTATAATGTAGGTAACTTTGTTTTGTTTGTCTATGAGAGTGATGTCTGGTCTGTTGTGATGTATGGTTTTGTCAGTTATGATTGTTCTGTCATAATATATCTTGTGTGTCGAGTTTTCTAAGATTGTGTCTGGTATGTATTTGTAATAAGGAGTGAGCGTGTTTATTAATTTGTATTTGGTTGCAAGCTTTTGGTGTATTATGTTTGCTACTTGGTTGTGTCTGTGTAGGTAATCTGTTTGTGCAAGCAGCTTGCAACCCGACGTAATGTGTTGAATCGTTTCGGGTGCTATGTGGCATTTCCTACAAGTGTCGTTTGTCAATGTGCTGTCCTTCAGTATATATTTTCTGTAATTTTTTGTGTTTATTACTTGGTCTTGTATTGCTATTACAAATCCTTCTGTTTCTTTAAATAGATCCCCCCTGACTAACCAACTGTTTGACACTTTGGTGTCTATGTAGTGTTTCTGAAGGTCATGTGGGTGTCTGCCATGGAGTTCCTTTCTACTCCAGGACGTTTTCTTTTCTTGTATGTGTGCAATTCTGTCTATTGGGTTTGAAGTGTTGTTCTGTAGATTTAATGGTGTGATGTTTCTATCTGCCAAGACTATAGCTTTATGTAGTTGTGATGTATGTTGCTTTTTATGAAAGAACTCTCTCAAACTATAAATCGGTCTGTCTGTCGTGTAAATATGAAATGTCAATAAGCCCACGTCCTCCTTCCTTGCGTGGGAGAGTAGTTCTTTCTATGGCAAATAATTCTTAATACAATTAAATATATTTTACAAAAAAACAAAATATGTTTAATGCAATAAAAATTTCTCAAATCGGAGTATCATTGAAGATATTGCTATTTGCAATTCTTTTTTCAATCTCTAAACAATATTGATATTGCCTTTAAAACAACTACAGAAGTAAGTTTTTGGATATGATGGATGCATGTATTTATAATCCTTTTGGCGATTCATTTTTTTTCAATACCAATTTGAATTTATTTTTTATTTGTTTGTTTGTCTCAAAAATGATGTTTTTTAATTTCTTGCATTCCCTACAATTTGGAAAACTCTGCCTTACACTGTTTATCTGGTGTCCCAAATATGGTAGAATGCAGTAATAAATTTATTTTTTCCATGGAAAATTTTTTATAACAATTTAGATTATCAAAAAAATAAATCATTTGTTAATCAAGATACTTTTTATCAATGAATAATTTGATTTGTTTGATATTATTGGTAGGGCTAAGCCTCTCTGGCCCCTAATGACACACTGCCCGATATTTTATTCTATTTAATTTATCATATCCAATTCATCTCTTAATAAATTCTTCTTGTATACTGATTCCCCAAATTATTTTGGTAAAAACTCATGTTATTCAGATGGTTATTACAACTTCAATGATATGAATAATTGTTGTTATTTTCTTGTTTATTCTGTAAACTGATTTATATCCATTATATTTTTATATCAAATTTACTGTGTAAGCCATTGATTTTAAAACAAAAATTGTTTTGCCTAGATGTTCTACTATTGAATCCAGGCTTGGAATATCCATAATATACTTACTGCATTTTTCAGATTTTGCAACTATATAAAATAAAACTTCATTAAATAATGATTGCAGATTATTCTAGATATATAAATCTCTAACATTATATTTTTTATCCATATATAAATTAGAAATATGATGATATTTTGTGAACATTGGAATAAACTAAATCTAGCCAATGTAATTCTTTAAATAAGTGAATTATTTTGTGTCTAATATTTTTATTAAAATACCATAATTAATTTACTTTACCATACCATATCATAATTATTAACATAATTAATAAATTTAAAAAAATATATATATATGTCTCTACATATAGAAATATATTTGTATACAGATTGAATATCTCTAATCTGAAATGTTTGGGACTGAGAATGTTTTATATTTTTCTGAATTTTGTAATACCATGATATCGTGGGATTGAAGTGAGAAAAATTTATCAGATCTTTTTGGCAATTTTAATGAATAACAGAAAATAAGTAGTCACAGATATCTCACACTAGCAATGTTTGATGGTTTATTGAATTATAACAGAGATCACAGCTGCATACATTAATGCATCATCTTTCAAGGACAATTTGTAAGTCAATTATAATTCTACTCAGAGTTCCCTACTATGAAAGTAAAGTTACTGATTTTAGTATATTACAGATTGAGACTGCAAGATTTATATTAATTTTCAAAAAATTGGATTTAACTTTGCAAATAATTTAGCATAATGAAGTTCTTTGAAAATTACATAAAGTTAATACAATATTTGATGAAAAGTCATAATTTTTAACTAATAATTAAAACAACGATTGGTATGTATATTACAATATTAAGCTTAAATTCAATGAGACTTGGCACATAACAGCTCTGAAGTTCAATGTCAAATGGCAAGAATTTAATAAGTTAAATAGATAATTATTATAAGCTATTCTTTTATAATATACAGGTTGTCCTTGATTTACGATGAGGTTACGTTTTGATAATATACCAAAAATTATCAATAATGTTAATAATTTTAGTAGTAATAACAGACAATGGGATACTGAATCTTTTATGATGATATTATAATCCAGATTTTATTCCAAGGTGTAAAATTACCTGGAATTGAACCCATTCTCCAAGGAGATAAGTGATTGCTTTACTACATTTTTAAATAAACTGATAGCAAGCATTCAGCCAAAGATAGTAGTAATTTTACTGGATTCATAATCATACACCTTAAAGAGATAATTATGTTTTATGCACAATTTCTTAGCATATTTAGGTATTTAAGCTGAAATTGATGATGCTCATAGATTGAAATTTCTTTAACAACTTGTATGAGAATAGTAAATAATGTTTTAGAAGTGTTGTGTTATTTTGAACTGGAATTTATCAATAAATCCAAGTACAGGTTGACATTCAAAAATCCGGATTATTCAGTATTCTGGCATGAATCTCAGGAGTGTATTTTCAAATTTCCCCACACTGTCGCCATCTGCTATTTAGCTTCTTTTTGAGGGCACAATACATGTAATTATTAAAATTCTGAAGAAGTACAATAGTGCAGGTATTTTATTTTGTAGAATTAAAATTCTTACTTTTTTCAATTAAAATTCTGAGGATCTGTTTTGTTTAGTTTTACATGTATTAAAATTGAATTAAAATTCTGTAGAACCATCTGTACTGTATTTTATTTAGTTGGTGAACAATAAAATTTTGTTTTCTTTTTACTTAGTATCTATTTTTTTCCCTTTAAAAGACTGTAAATGTGGTAATTTTCTATTAAATATATACAGGATATATAAACCTTCAGTTATCTGGCATATTCAAAACTCCGCCACTCCTCAGGTCCCGAGGTTGCCAGATTTTTGAATGTCTACCTATATTGTGAAATTCTTCAATAGCTGGATTTCCAGAAGTGACATAAATGGAAAAAAAAAATGCAAAATGTGTTTTCTGATGCCTTCGAATTTTATTTCAAATACAATCTATCACTACAAATTGAGATGCATTTATTTTGATTCAATACATTTAAATTAATTTTTTAATATACTAGAAATTAATACTATTTGGAAAAATACATTGTGGATTTTATTGTAATGGCTAATTTACTAAAACTAAAAGATACAAAATAATTCAATTATCCAAAGAATAATATTGATCAGATTTCATATTTTCCAACAGACTGATAAAATATCATCATAATTCAAATTTGCATATGGATAGAAAAAAATATTATTACAGGAATGCACTGCTTAGTATCTTAGATTCTATTTAATACAACATTATGCAAATTTCATATTGTGTGAACAATATATGTAAACAAACCAATATTGTATACTATAGTAGAGTGTACTACCTAACTAGTAAAACTATACAACTAATTAATACAGTACTATACAGTAATCTAATGATTTGTAATACACTAGTAAAGAACAGATAATAAAATAATATTGTACAATAATAATTAATCAGGAAGTCTGGGATCTAACAAATAAGTAAGGAAATATGGTGTACAATCTGTACTTACAGAGTGAAGTTTGCAAACATTAATCTGCACTTAAGTAATGTTGAGTTTGGATGAAGTTGAATTAATACTTTAGTATATGTATAGTATTGTACTGCTAAAATTTTATTTTTCAAATTGTTCATAATATTATATTTTAGAATTTTTTATATAGTAATTCATGCTGATAGTAGTTTATATAGTAATTCATGCATGTAGTTGCTATAAATGACTGCACAATATATGTACTATTCAGTAAACTGTTTTCCCCCCTTATTTTTATAATTATTAGCATTACAGTAAATACTAGAAATTACCCGCTCATATAAATGAGCGGAAATATACTATTCTGATCTAATCTTATAATACTTTATATAACAGCATATTGTATAATAATAGCTTACTAATAATACTTTATACAGTATAACAGCATATTGTGTAATAATAGCTTATCTGCAAATTTATTTAATATATATTTTATTAAGCATTAGTTTATCTTGCAAATTTATTTACTATATATTTTATTAAGCATTAGTTCAAATGTGTAGTAATTGTAAGGGGCCCGTGGAGGCTGCACCCCAAGGGCGCCGTGCCCCCGACGGCCCTCCGTGGAGGCTGCACCCCATGGGTGCCTCCCCGATGGCCCCACTCCACCGGTGGAGGCTGCACCCCATGGGCACCGTGCCCCCGACAGCCCCACTCTACATGTGGGCCTGCGTGGTCCCCAGGCCCATGGGACCCGGTTTCATCTCCCTGTAGGGTGGGGCTGCATTCACCAGGGATCAAGAGGCCCTGTCGGGTGGGGGCTCACCTCCAACGGGCCCGGGCACTTGGGGCCCAGTTTCATCTTCCCAATGGGCTGCATCTAGTTTCATCTTCCCAAGGGCACCGGGGTCCTTGTGGGGTGGGGCTGCACCCCCGTGAAGTAGTAGTTTACAGCATGATGAATGGTTAAAATTTCTTTGTGTGATAAAATATAAGTAAATTTCATTTGAGATATGTAATATATCACTATCATAATTATGGATGTAGAACATAAAATTTAACAAAAATTTTACACAACATTTTTAACATTTTAACATTTTTTACACATAACATAAACATAAGAATTCAACATAAAATTTCCTTTAAAAAAAAGCATCCAATGAAATAGTTAAATAAGGTGTGAAAAGCTTAAGTGAACAGTATCCTGTATCATAACCAGTAATAATTCTTTTAGCTAAGTAATTCTGTAAAAATCCAATAATAGTAATGCAGGTAAGTTATCTGTTGCCCCTTTCTTTGACACTTAGCGCCATCTATTGATATTTATTATCATAAAATAAAAATTCGGCCCCTAGGGACCTAAAAAATGTTTAAATAAAAAAAAGATCCGTTGATGCAGACATCCGAAAATTAGACCTTTCTAATGATACCGTATTTATAGAAATATGTACAGTGGTTCGTCTGAAAAAGGGACTCCAGCCAACCACGTTTGACTATTAATATATATGATGTTTGGAAAAATTATTTCTGTTACAGATTGGCTGTCATAGTCACGTGACTCAATCACTTCATTTGCCTGTGAAAAATCAATATATTTATTTTGTACATAAATTTATTTTGTACATAAATTTATTTTGTATGTATTCCAGTATATAAAAATATCCTAAATATAAAAAATTGTATAACGTCATAAAGATATGTCAGAGGTTAAAATAAATGATTGCATTCAATTCAGAATGTTGAAATACAAAAGACTGCTTTAAAATTATGCTGAAAACAAAAATTCAGTTTTTGAAGCCCCAACTTTGGGGACCTATAAATTGAGAACAGGGCCCACAATCAAAATTCTTCATCTATATTTGGACTCAGCATGGTCAAATTAGGAGGTGCACTACAATAGGGGTTGCTACAATTGGCTTTTAAAATCCCTGATCAGTTATAAGTGATCAGGGATTTTAAATACTTTTATTCAATTATGATCATTTATTTGAAAATTGTATCCCATATTTAAATGGATATAAAATGATTTACTTAGAGCTACTGCAGAACTGAATACTGTCATTTCATTGATCCAAATATATATCAATGTAACTATATAGCTTCATGAACAGTTTTGCTACTGCAAACTCTGAGTGTTATGTTGCAAACAATTGCACTTCATGACTTAAATCTTCATCTCAAATTCATACAGGTGTTTATTTTTCTTATTTCAATAGCTCAAAGACTTATATGTCATATTTTATATTAGTGTATTATTTAGTTAGCATCCAGAACTTTTAGCTGCAAAACAAGTCCCAAATGTTTTCAATATTCTTAGAATTGAAACCTTTTAAGTTATCATAATGAAGTACAGTATACAAAACGTAACATACAAGCCTGAAAGCAAATGAAATAAGATAAATATTAAAACACATGTAGATTTGATATTTGTTTGAAAGAGAACTGTGGAATATTGTTATTTAATTAAAATAAAACTGAAATAGTTTTAAGTCCCATTCCAGAATATCTCATTAGAAAAAGTGAAATCAAATGGAGCCATCATATCAATATACAATAACCTATATAAATTTTCTATAGGTTTCTGTATTTACTCCTATCATACCAAATCTCTAATACTGTACTCATCAAACAAAAATAAACTTTTCCAAATTTATTATTTTCTTAGTTTTTCAATAGATTAAAAGTTTGGTTTAAGAATTCCAATTTCTGCGTTATGATTAAATAAAGTTTGATTAGAAGAGAACAAAAATTAATTTAGTAATATCCTTCATGCCAAGATTTTTATGATTAAAATTAACAAACTATATAAAATATTCTTATATATTATAAAATAAAAATACCATTTCACTTATATTTCAGTCAGAGCGTCAATACAATTCGATTCAAACAGCTAACTCATTCCAATTACAGCGCCCTCTAAAATACTTTGATAATTAATATTTAACGCATACTTTTAAAATTGTAAAATTTTTATTTTTTAAACTATAATTTCTATATATAATAAATTTTACAATCTTTATTAAATAAAAGTAATAAATAAAACATAACGAAGATGAAACAATTTTACCTCTGTGTTTTAAAATTCGAAAAAACGCAATAATTATTCTGAGAGTCGGCCGGATGATCGCGGTGGAATCATGTTGTGCATCATTCTGAAGGATCCGAATCCCTCATCTCTAGAATTTTTCAGGAGGAATTTCCCCAGCCCGTTGAACCCTATCCTCCATTTGATGGATGATCCCATCAGAGATGTGGGTAGCCCTGATGAGCATTAGAAATACGCTCACTTAGTATCCTCCAGGTGGAAAGCGGCCTTAAGTCACATAGAGTCGGCAGTATTGGTTATGTAGGAACGGTTTCGGTTTCGGCTCTGGAGGATCCGAGATCAGTTCTCAGGTTCCACTCTTTGAAAAATTCTTTCTTTGGGATCCGGACTCAATCCGATGATCCCCATCTCTGTAATCCCAATCGGCTGATCCCTCCGCAGGGATGAACATCATATCTATGGCAAGATTGTTAAAGCCCTATCATTTAGTAATCATTACAGAAAGTACGTTCATCTGTTAAAAAAATCCATAAAGGAAAAAGTAACTGTCATAATAGAAATTAAAAATCCATATCAAAATCACAAATCCAAACATATTGGCCAGATGGAAACGCTTCGGTTTTCAAAACAGAGAATCCGAAATCGAATCCGGTTTTACATCTTAAAAATTTTATTTCAAGAGTTTTTTCTAGTTTAGTCCATAGATCATCCTCCATGACTCCAACTGATCTCATCATGGATGTGGGCAGCTCATAGTCACCATGGATATCACTTACTGGAACCCGCTGGAACCAAGTAATAATTAGGAAATTTTGTAAGTGGCATTAAAAAACGAGTACATAGTTTTTTATCATATATTAATTGATTTTACTTTTATAAATCAATATATAAATTACTAATAAAATTTCTAACTCATGACAATATTCAGAGCAGCATGCTGTAATTGATAGAATAGACGCATAGAAGAATATCAGCTTTCCTAATCAAGATTCCAATCTTCGAACTCTTATTCAAAATAAAAGGAAATTCATAAAAGAGAATGAACGAATAACAAAACAATCTAGACACTCTAGAGTAATTATTAAATAATTTTAAAATAAAAAATGCATTTCACAGTGTCAACCGGAAAGAAAAATCACACAGCCAGTGTCCGTGATGGATTCCTAAATAATCCTGCCGCTTTCCATCTATCTCAGATATTAAATGGAGGGACTATTTTAAACAGATGTTACCACTTTCTACTCAAGTAGAGTACTCATCTCGTATGCTATAATTTGCTACGAGAGGCAACCTCCCTATTCCATCAAAGAAAATACAACAGGGCAACGCCGGATTTAGACATAAGCTATATAAACTACACCTTTTCATTGTAATGTGAGACAAAGACCTCACGTTACAAAGAGTCTCTGTCTCAGTATAGAAAAATAAAAAATAATCTATAAATACAGTAATGGACATTGTATGAGATCCAGAGCAACATAACCCTCAATCCTTCTTTTCTCCCTCGGACAGTATCAACTTTTTTGCTAAGGTCTTTTATAATTAACCTAGAATTATATAGTATTTTTTACAAAACTCACTCGTTGAACGCTTGATTATATTAATTACCAGTTTATTGGAAAATGCCCTGAAGGGGCAGAAAAAAAGGAGAATATACTAGAGGAAGAAGGTCTCAAACATTAAAAAAGAAGTGTACAAGCATCGATACGAAACGTACAAAACTTATAATCAATTTTTAAAGCTGAAGCATACTTTGGAAAAAATCTCTTCACCAAAAAAGAGTATATTCCACCAGCTAATACAACTCCAGCTACTAAGAAGCAAAGTAGGGACTTAATCATATTTCCAGTTTGGCCGTTTTTTGCCTTTACTCGCTCAGCTGCGGAATATACTTTTTTGGTGATGAGATTTTTTTTCCAAAAATGCTTCAGCTTTAAAAATTGATTATAAGTTTTGTACGTTTCGTATCGATGCTTGTACACTTCTTTTTAATGTTTGAGACTTCTTCCTCTAGTATAATCTTTTTTTTCTGCCCCTTCAGGGCATTTTCCAATAAACTAGTCCATTACTTTTTGTTAGGCCGAAATTTCTTATTGAATAAACTTTACAATATGTCGGATTAGTCTACGTATAAGCTAACTAGCCGGTTGTAGCAAACCCTTGACCACGTTTTCTCAGTTCATCTAATAAATTTTCTGCTAGATTACTTAAAAACAAAAAAGAAAAAAATTGTCCTCAGGCGGAATTGAACCGCCTGCCGTCCTACTTCATGAGGTCGTAGAAACCTCGATGTTTCGAAAACTTTAACGTTGAATAAAATCCGTTCTAAACACGATTTTTCAAAACGGAAAAAAGGTGCACCGAGATTTTCAGTCCCACAACAATGCCAAAAAATTTCAGCAATTTTACGCAAAAATTGAAGCTTGTATAGATTGTCTAACATGTGAAAATTCGACATCTATTTTTCATTACAGTACGTTTACAATACGACGTAGTTCGACGTGTTATACATCAAATTGTTCGGCTCATTAAGATAAATCGACTGGTAACATTCACGTTGAAATCTGAGCAATTTTGACCGACTATTAAGACGAATGTGCCGTTTATGAAAATTTCGCGGTTTTTGGCCCTTTGCGAAGCCCCACTGTAGTTTCCTGAAGCCAAATTTTTTAGACATCCTACACTCATTCTAACGATCATTTAAACAACAGAGTTCAAGTAAATCGGCCCAGTGGTTTCTGAGAAACACTACCGTCGGCACCCCCTAATGTTAAATGAAGGTGTCAAGTACACAGATTTCTATCTCTGATTCACTGCTAAAATTTTATGATCAGAAAAGCAATTCAATTAGCAGTCAATAAAATTGGTAGTTATAATTTAAATCATGAATCAAATCAATCGATTAATCAATCTGTTTTAGTTAATAATTTTAATGATAATATATATTCAACTTTTAATTATAAAAAATACATACTATATATATTTATCTTTGAATTAAATGAATAGAGACGAACTATTTATATCTATCGAACTTGTCGAAAGATGTTCGAATTATAATAAAAGCGAAATTCAAATTTCATTTTTTATGCACATAATATTTAAAACAATGTTTCTAATCAACCTGTAAAAGCTAACGAAAATATTAAATTTAGTTTTTAATGAGTTTTTAGTATAAAAAGAAAATTGAATATTAGAGTTCGCTTAACAGCTTTTTAAACAAAGCAATGAAGAGGAAACGAATTTCTTTGGTTATTTATCCTGAATGAAAATAGACTACAAGAGTATTGTATTTTCATTAGATAATTGTACTAATGGTTGTACCCTATCGATGTGGTGATTATTTATCCTGAATGAAAATAGACAAGAGTATTGTATTTTCATTAGATAATTGTACTAATGGTTGTACCCTATCGATGTGGTACCCAGTTATATATTAATATATAGATATTTTTCTATTTATATTAATTAAATGTTAGGTGTTAGGGAATTTGTATCTTTTATAACTATTTATTAATAAATATTAATTCGTATACTCACGATGGCCAAGGTTAGGTTAGGTTAGTTTGTTAAGCCGCCATATCCTCGTGGGATATTCTTTATCTGGCGGCGGCCACTTGTAGAGCTCATCACAGGCTGGCCAACACCCATGATGGGGTCAACCGGATAAGAGCCCATCACAGGCTGGCCAACACCCGTGAAGGGGTCAACCGGATGATAGAACCCATCACAGGCTGACCAACACCCATGATGGGGTCAACCGGATGGTGCCCATCACAGGCTGGCCAGCACCCATGATGGGGTCAACCGGATGGTTGAAATCACAGGCTGGCCAACACCCGTAATGGGGTCAACCGGATGGTTGAAGATGGGGTTCAAGAGGTGGGCCTGGACCCCTCCTGAAAAACTGGAGGTGTGGGACCCGGATCCTCCCCCCGGAGCCCTCCTGAAAAACTTGAGGCAGGGGACTCGGATTTGAACCCGGATCCTCCAGGGTGGTAAGCCACAACTTTACCATGCGGCCATCCGGCCGACCCCACGATGGCCAAATTGCGACTCTGGTATTTCAGTGTGGCTCCGTATTACAAAAGTCAATAGTTAATATGGAGCAAATATCTATTTAATTTATAAAAAATAATATACCACGATGGCCAAATTGCGACTCTTTGGTATTTCAGTGTGGCTCCGTACTACAAAAGTCAATAGTTAATATGGAGCAAATATCTATTTAATTTATAAAAAATAATATATTTGTTCATTTATTAATAAAAAGTAGTAAGCATGTATACAAAATAAATGCATGTGAAATATATACTGTATGTGGAGGATACGAAATCCGAAATAATTGTGGAATGTCTATTCTCTGATTCCGAAATAAATAGAAAAAAAAAATCGAAATAAAGACAAATAAAAAAATTTAAAGAGGAGAACGACATCTGAGAAGGAGAAATGAGTGATATGTAAGAATATATATATATCATAAGTATAACGAACTAAATCCACCGTCCCGCACAATAGGGAAACGTGATCACTTATCTTCAAACAATAGACAATGAAAATGATTCGGGTTTTTGCACCCGAAAAAGGTGACATCGAAAGGACAGAGGTTAT
Organism: Olivierus martensii; assembly: GCA_000484575.1. NCBI lineage: Eukaryota > Metazoa > Arthropoda > Arachnida > Scorpiones > Buthidae > Olivierus > Olivierus martensii. The sequence continues at coordinate 33,503 of AYEL01080607.1, forward strand.
TTGGGAATGGAAAGAGTGAGAAAAATCGGAGAATGGCTCTTATGATTCAAGACGTGTCCAAGAGTGGCTTCAACACCTTGAGATAGTTCGCCTTATCCGAAAGTCGCTCCCATAGTCTACCTGTCCTTACCCACATCGCGTCATATACTGTGTTTAGGCCTAAAGCCTGTTTAGTACCGACCTTAGGTTCCACATATAATAAACAATATTTTTTTTCATATTTTACGCCCCCTTTCCGATCAGGGAGATTACTAAGTGGGCGGGGCCAGTTTCAACCACGGGCTGCACCCACACCCGTGGAGGGGGCCGGATGATGAAGGACGGGGATGGTCGGGCCGGGCACAGCATCCAGAAAAAACTTTTCAGGAAATATCAGACCCGAAACGCGAACCCGATCTTTCTGCGTGGCACGCCAACGCGTTACCACTCGGCCATCCGGCCAGTTATTTAAGCTAGATCACAAGAAAACAAACTTTCCAAGCTGAACAATTTTGATTCTATATATGTTAAGTTGAAAAATTTTGTAGAATATCAGATTATTCAATGTCGGCCGGATGGTCGTGTGGTGAAACTGTGGCTTACCATCCTGGAGGACCGGGTTCAAATCCGGGTCCCACTCCTCCAGTTTTTCTGAAAGGATCCGGCCCCGGCCTCTCGAATCCCATCCTTCAATCATCCGGTTGATCCATCATGGATGTTGGCCAGCCTGTGACGAGCTCCATAAGTGGCCGCCGCCAGATACAGAATATCTCGTGAGGATATGGCGGCTTAATCATGGGGTCCGGGCCCGGCCCGTCGACCCCCGTCCTTCACAATCCGGCTGAACCCTCCGCAGGGGTAGGCAGCCTGTGGAAGGACTTGTTTCCCCCGCCACTTAGTACTCTTACTGACCTTGTGAGTGGAAAGTGGCATCATCTGTTGACAAAATAAAAACCTAACCTTGGATTATTCGATAATTTTTTAAATTCTTACTCTCAAAATATTGATAGTATAGTTATTTAAGTATTAAGCATGTGTTTATAACTTTTATCATTTAGATCACTCGACACACACAAACATATTTTTAGATAGGATGAGGATCGATAGGCCAGGCCCAGGCCTGACCCCCATGAATAATATTTTCAAACGGATACGATTCCAGAATGGAACTCGGATCGTCTATAGTGGAAGTTGAAACATTTCCACTCGGCCAATCCGATCGACATTATAGATTTTTAAATGATTCTTGATTCTCTATATTACAATTATACAGTGTGATCAGAAAGTAACTATACACCTATATTACTATATATATATATAGGTGTATAGTTACTTTCTGAACACTAGTAAAATAGCATATTGTTAATTATTAGTAATGTAATAGAGAAAAAAGAAAATTTTTATATATCTAAATACTTATTGATTTGTCGATGCTTATCGTGATTGAACGATGATAACTGCCAAATATGCATCAATAACGGTTGCATCATCGTTGACGCGATCGCGCGATTGCATAACCTGATGATGAGATCTATGATTTTTTTTGGTTAACAGCTGACACCACTTTCAATTCTATAAATACCAGTTGATAAATACTAAGTGACGGGGCAAATTAAGTCCCCATAGACTGCCCACCCCTGCGGAAGTGTTAGCCGAATTGAGGAGGAAGGGAATCGACAAGTCGGGCCCGGACTCCATGATAGATATTTTCAAGCGGTGGACCCGAGATTCTAATCCGGGTCCTCCAGAGTGAAAAGGCGAGTGTTTCCTCGTGGCCACCCCGGCCGACTGATGTCTATGATTTGAGATTGAAAGTACTTTATTTTGTTAAAATATTCGAGTCGGGCCCGGACTCCATGATAGATATTTTCAAGGGGTGGACCCGAGATTCTAATCCGGGTCCTCCAGAGTGAAAAGGCGAAGTGTTTCCTCGTGGCTACCCCGGCCGACTGATGTCTATGATTTGAGATTGAAAGTACTTTATTTTGTTAAAATATTATGTCATTAAAACTCATTTAGTATTATTGTTTATTGCATTTTATCTATATATCTAGCTAAATGCTATTTAGCTCGACAATGATTTCTATTGATTAAGGATTCATTTTTACATTATACAAATAGTATGTACTGTATATCAGAAGCATCTATGCTTATCACATACCTTGGCAATGCAACTAATGTTCTCAGACTCTGTATACTTTCAAAACGTAGAATAATTTCTTTGGTATACAACACACGATTTGTATGTGTATGTCATTACCCACACATACATACAATTCATTCATAGCAGTTTCTTCATATTTGCATCAATTTATATAAAGAAATTGCTATGAATTCCTATCCTCAGATTATTTCAAGATTATTCATTTTCATGTTCACTCAGTTGTCAAAGAAAAAATTCAAATTCATAACAATCATTGAAAAATTGACATCACAATTTAGGAGATGTTTGTACATTGTTAAATAGTTATTCAAATTTAAATTCTTTAAAAATATTATATATTAAATATAAAATTTGATGGAATATAACTTATAATTTTATATTTAAAAGTGGTAAGCATTTTAAAAATAAAGATTTATTAAACATTTATATAATTTGATTGGTTGGCTGATTGCTATATTGAACACAGAATATATTTAGTAGTGACTACTTTGTAGCCACTATGGGCTGGCCAACATCTATTGTGGGATCAACCCAAAAGGTTGATGGATGGAGTTCAATGGTCTAGGTTGTGATTATTCCTAAAAATCAGGAAGTGCAGAATTGGAATTGAATCAGTTCTCCAAGTAGTAAAATGTTTATATGGGTATATGTGGTCATTCAGCCAACTTTCATATTTCGTAATTTTTAATGTGAAATACTTGTAATATATTTGTTGTTGTTGGGACAAGTTATATATCCCACTATATTAGTAAGATGTGTATTATTTTATTTTGAAATTTTGGTTCATTAGTCTACTTTTAAAAAAACAACTAAAGATTTATAAATTTAAATTTTGGTACAAATCATATTGGCTTCTATAAGTGAAATCTTATAAATCAAATTCCATATGTTTCCTGCTGAGAATAAGCGAATAATCTTTTTTAACTTATTTTGTATCCAGAATAAATATCTTAATGTAAACTGTAGTTTGATCAAACAAAAACTACTATAATTTCAGAAATATTTCATTAAAATCATATAAACAATTACTGTAAATTTCAAAATTATTAATACCAGAAAAACATTTTAAGAGAAAATGACACTTTATTAAACAGAATGACAATGCATGATTTATCAAGCAGACAAATACAAAATTTACTGTGATGAAAAATAAAACTTAGTGTAAGTTTACATTATTTTGATGGTATTTTTTCAGTAAATCCCTGACTGGTGATCAATCCTTTACATTTAGTGCACTCGCATGATTCTGGTTGATTGTACTGCTTAATTAAGGTGGAACCATCCCTACACTCAAATTCAATAGGAACTTCTATAGTTTCTTTTGCTACACAACATCTACACGATCCATGAAAAGAATCATCATCTGAAAATTAATAAAAATTTCTTGAATCTCTGTTCTTATAAAATCAATTATTTTATTCTCATAGGATAAATTAAAGATTACAAACTAACAAAGTTTTAATCTTTTTTAATAAGTACCATCAGGTAAATACAGATAGCCTTTAACTTACAAACACTCATACTTATGACAGTGATGTCATTGACAAATTCTGTGATTGATAAATGCAATTCACAAGGGTTTGAGTCTCTGGCAATAGTCTGATATATGAAAGCATCCCTTTTATGTCTAATTCTTGTAGTTGTTTACTTGTTATGTTTATTAAGATAATATATAGTGTCCTAGTAAACATTAGCAATGAGAAATCCATAAATTTTGGGCATTTCTGCCTTATGATGGTGGGGTTTAAACCAAACCTCATTTTAAGTCAAGGACTACCTATATTTACATTTTTTATTAAAAATTGAATTATAAAGAAAATATACAGTAAACTATGTAAAATTTGGCACATTTAGTGTTGCTGCCTGACTGGTTTTCCTCTGGACAGTCCGGTTTTTTGAATAATGATCTGGTAATTGGTTCATTTGTCCAGTTTTCTTCAAAATTGAAAATTTACAAAAAAGTTTTGTGAGAAACTTGTATAAATTTCAAGAGTTCTGTTAAACGACTGAAGACTGTTAAACGACCATTCTGTTAAAAGAGTTCCAAATATCACCGCAAGGAGTGACTGCAAAAACGAAAATGTTTCTTAACCTAACATTTACGAAAATAACTGCTCAATCATCTCGTTAGTGTGCTGTTTTTTATTTCTGTACTTTTTTTATACGACCAAAAGTACATTCATCACAACGTTGATACAACATATATACAAGGTACATGGGGGAAATAGATTTAACAGCAGAAAAAGTAAAAGCAGAATTATTAATCTGTAATAATTTAAATATTAAATGTACTGATTTTTTTGATAAAATAATAAAAAATAAAAAGATTTTGGAAGCAGTGCAGAACAATAAAAAATATATATTTAAGGCAATACATAAAACATGAACCTATTATTATTATTATTATTATGTTCTGTGATTTTTATGAATTTTTTTTATTTTTATATCATATTGCTTAAAAATTATTTAATATTTACATTATTATTTATATTTTTGTCAGAAGTTGACTTTTTTCATGTTTCTATATTTTATATAACTAATAAACATTGTATGAAAAAAATTTTTTTTTAGTGTCTGGGTTTCGATCACTGACTAGGTGGCAACACTGGGCACATTCTAGATGCAGAATGTACCAAATTTTATATAGTTTGCTATATATATTCTTTATACTTCAATAATAATAATAAAAAATCAATATTTACATAGTTTTTACTATCAATATCTACATAAACATATTTACATATTTTATCAATATTTTCTTTATAGTTCAATAATAATAATAGCAAAATTAAAACTGTCAACTGGTCCACATCAGCTTAAGTTGGAAAGAAACTGTTACAGAGAGAGCTGGAATATTTCTCCAGGTTGTTTATTTATATATGTTAGCCAAGAACTGTTACTTGGAGACCTGTTAAATTATAACTCTGTTGGGATGGGAAAATTGTTCATATTGCAATAAAAATATAAAATGTTGTTACATAATATATTAAAAATTGAAAATAAAATGACTCATGTGAGCAATAATATGAAAATAAACATGAAAGCATTAAAAATAAAACATTACAAATAAGGCATAAGTGTAAAAATGTGTATAAAACTGTTATACAGATGATGATAATATTTTAGTATATTAATAATCTAAAAACATTGTTAAAGCATACTACTTTTGTGCATAAGAATCTGTACTGGATTTACAGTAAATTAATCTAGTAATCAATATGCATTAAGTGGTACAAAAACATGCATGGAAACTTTACAAATAAAACTGTATTGATAAGTGTAAAAAGTAAATAATGCAAGACCAAAATAAATAATTTAAATTTAAATAAATAATAAATTACTAGTGATCTAAAATACTAAAATTAACCATAAAAACTTGTTGTTAAAGCAGGAAATAGTTCTACAATATCTTTTTCAATATTAAAAACATAAGAGATAATTAATATAATTAAAAATATAT
>AYEL01080608.1:0-43866 GCA_000484575.1 Olivierus martensii
CAAGTCTTTCTTGGTGTTGGGATTTTTTTTTTCCGTCAGTGTATATAGCAGGTAACATTTTACTTTTCCTGCTAATCATATGCAATAAAAATGAATATCGAATATTTCTAATGTTTAAGGTTAGAATTTAATTTGATATTAAATTATTAAATATCTTTAATTAATTAGTTTGAATCAATACGGTTATAAACTTTCTGAAAATATAACAATAGCATTAATTTTTTTTTTAAGCAGGTAAAGTAGAATCTTGCCGTATAACGAATTTAATCGACATTTATTTAATTCGCCATAAACGTTGAGAAGTTTAATTTTTGAACACATTAATAAAAATCACGTAGGCCGTTAACAGTTAACGAAATTTTTGCATAGTTTCCAATTATTTGCGATAAAATACGAAAATCTTAAATTTTTTATTTCTAAATTATCATATATAGACTAAAAAAATTTATTCTGAAGTTAATATTTTTTGTTTGCATTTTCTTCTTTGTTCTACTGCGTAATGGTAACTTACTGGTGTTGACAGAGGAGCATTATCGAAAAAAAAAATCTAAAAATATTCCGACGCTCCTTAACTAGGGGAGGATAAAGAAAAATCGTCATTATTCAAGAACATTTTGCACTTTGTCGATAGCAAAAGGGAGAATTCGTTAATGAATTATTAATTCTGGATAATTTCTTAACATTAGTCAAAATTATCAACGAACACCTCGTCTTAAATACTGCTCACCTGTGTCAGCTGTTGCTCTCAAAGATAGATTATCAACACTTTTGGCTACGGTCCAGTCCGTTATCAGCAAAAGAAATAAACTGACGATCATCTCGGCTATCATTTCTTTTTTTTTTTTCTTCCCGCACTCCTAATATTTTATAGAAAAGTTTAAAGTTAGTGCAAAGTAGAAAATAAAGTACTCTCGAGTTATTACTTTTCTTTAAGGTTGAGATTTAGGAGAAGAAAAAAGAGAAAAAAAAAAAATTAAAAAAAATCGAGCACTTCACAGATGTCGAAATTGGAAAATTTCGAAAATCGACTTCATTCTTTTCGATTTATATATATATGTATTTTTTTGTTATCGTCTATTTTAACTGAAATTTTATTATAATAAAAAGTTTTAACATTTCAATTTTTCGCAATCGAGGCTGGGAAAGATAATGGGAAAATGTGTGTTCAAGAAATGTTCCAAATATAAGAAAATCGTAGAAAGGAAGGTAAAAATTCGATTTAAGTTTCGATATCACTTAGCCACTTTCCGTGATCTATCAAAAAAAATTTATTTTTAGTAATTATTACGAATTTTAGTTTTTAGTACCGGATTTGAATAACAGATGGCGGAAGTTTCCAAATTTAAATTTTATAATTTATTTGACAGAAATTCGTAATGTACTCGCAACAATACATATATAATCAGTTTACTAACTGCTAGTGTATATTATGAAACTCTATTCGAGTTATGTAGTGTTCATCATATTTGAAATTTTGTACAAAATATAAAATTCCGGATTTCAGCTACGTGATAAAGCTGTTGTTTATCACCTGGACCGGGTTCAAATCCGGGTCTCACACCTCCAGTTACCAGGAGGGCCCGGCTGTTGAACCCTATCCGTTAACCATTCGGTTGACCCATCATGGGTGTTGGCTTGCCTATGATGGGTTCTATAAGTGGCTGCAACCCAGAGGAGGACCGTTAATTTTGGGGGCCTGCACCAACACTGTTTGGGCCTACTAAATTAGGCATGATTCGAGATTACCTGCCGCGAGTTTTCGCGGCGCTGCGCTTATATACATATCCAGGTACAATTATGTGGCGACGCACTGGACGGCTACGCGGCCGATGATTTCACTTCGGTACGTCGCGCTACTGATGGAGTGTGAACACTCGCGGCACCTAATCGCTAATCCTGCACGAAAAAATTTGTATTATTTATTTTTTCTTAAATTTTTAATTTAAATTGATTTTTATTTATTGGCTGCAGCCCATAAAGACCATGCCTAAATCCGCCCCTGCTGCCACCAGATACAGTATATCCCTCGCTCAACATGGCGGTTTAACTAACATCAAATCCGGAATACCTTTTCTAGGATCGATTTAGCGTACAGTTTAATTAATTTAGAAAAATTATTAAAGTTTTATATACGGATATTCTTTTATTGTTAAGTTAATGTCAGTTTTAAAGTGAAACAAATGTTTTCGAACGCATTTTGACGTTTTTTTATAGCAAAAATTTATTACGGAAAATAAAATTCTTACTCGCGCACAAATATAGTTTTATACGATTTACAGCATATCTAGCAGGATTACAAATGATGGTGCGAGATATTCGGTTAGAGTACGTAATATAAAAATCTGGATTTCGTCGTAAAAGCAGACTGATCGATGTCGAAATAAGAACAAAATTTACGAGACATGGGAGTTTCGTGATTATAGATAATAATTCTTGTTAGCAGATTTTCTTCGTCTTCAAATCTGCAAAACTTGTTGGTTGTGAATTCCGAAGATGTTTTTAATTCGGTATTTATTTATTTTTTAATTTAATTTCCTTGCCAGATGTTATTTGTTTCTTGCATTGCATTCCTAACTCAAAAATGACGATAACTTTTGCTTCTCGTATAATATTTTTATTGGGAAAATAAAAATGGATTTGTAAAGTGGTTACATATTTATCCATCGTTTTAGAATCAATATATTTTTTTTTTTATTTATAGAAAAATTTATTTTTAAGAAAATCACAGAACGAAGATTGCAAACAAACTTTTGGATAGCAGAATGCATTGATTAGACGTTTAATTGGAATTTATCATCGGTATAATCTAGTTTAGAGTGCTGCTTACTGTTAACTTATTAAATTAATGCTAGCTTCTGACAGAGAAGAGTTTTCTCACAGCAAGCAGCATTTTTAACAAAAATTTTTATGAAATGACTAAAGCAGTGGAACACATTTTAATATTTTAAAATTTGGCAGTACACTTAAATATTTTAAATAATAATTTAAATTTAACAACGAAGTTTTATTAACAGATTATTATATTTATTCTTATTTATTGCATTCAGATTACATGCATACTTGTACAACGGGATCATTAAATGGCAGCCTTTATTAAGTTATAGCGCCACCTGCGGATTTTGTCTTTTTAGAGAAACCATAATATTAATTTAATTTTTATTCCTTAATTTTTAAATTATGAATAGCGGCAAAAATTTTGGCTGTTGCAAAAATTTGAATGATAGATTTTTCTAACGATACCCTATTTATAGGAATCGATACACTGGTTCGACTGAAAAAGGGATTTCCAACCAACCACGTATTAGTATATACTAGAAATTACCCGCTCATATAAATGAGCGGAAATATAATCTTGTGATTTAATTTAATAACGCTCGTATATAACGACAAAAACACCTTCAAACTCGTGTAGGGAATTGTAAAATGGCATCCATTATTGCGTTACAGTGCCACCTGCAAATTCTGTCTTTTTAGAGGAACTACGATTTCAATGTTATTTCTATTTTTTAAATTATTAGTAACAACAAATAATTTGGGCTGTCGCAGACATCCAAAAATTAGTCCTTTCTAAAGATACCCTATTTATAGAAATCGGTACAGTAAATCAATCGGAAAAGGGACATCCAACCCCTTTGGCTATTATAATGATTCATACAATTATATACGATTCATTCTTGATTTTTCGAAGCACACTGTCAAAAGATTTGAGAATTACTTGACTAAAGTATCAATAGCTAGTGTGTCATAATTGTTAACATAAAAAAACATAATACAAGGTCATTAATTAAAGGATTATCTTATATTTTAATCTCTCCTAGCAGCTTCGACAGTTAAAAAATGATATCAATAAAAACTATACAAGTCATGTTTCTAAAAACTAGCAACAACTAATCCAAAATAGAGAGAAAGAGTGCAAAGTTTGACTGACTTTCAATCATATGTGTACTGAACTTCGAAATATTTCTCTAAAAGAAGATTCTTACCAGCGAACATCGAAAGAGCTGAAGCGAATTTAAAGAAGAGTAGCAAACACAGTACTGTACTTTCCAATAAGTGATTTTTGTTACTTCGTCGAATGGACTCGAAAACGAGATAATTTTATTCGGCACAGTCCGATAATGAGATCTTGAATTCTCCAAGTTTGCAATTTATAGAACTACCGTAACTCTCTACAACAGCCGGTGTGATATGTTTGTTATGTAAACGTTGTTTCGATAACAGAAAACATCGTCACAGTTAGTTTCTCGCATAATCCTTACGTACGCTTCGTCAATCAAGAATAACGTGCATCGAAATTAATTAATTTCCACTTTTAAATCACCGTAAACTGAAAGTTTAATGGTTGTTTTACTCACCTGCGTAACTGGGTAATTACTTAGTTCAGTTCGTGTGAAAATATGTTTGAGTAAACGGAAGATAAACAGACTGTTTTAACAGGCATATTGAATTTTATTGCTGACGAATTCACAGGTTAGACTAGAAAAACATCTCTTTTTTTTTACGTCTACCAGCTTAAGAAATGTTAAAATAATTCACGTAACTAAACTAGGTTTTATTATGACTGATAGAATAATTTACGAAATTATGTCCGATTTTAATCTGTAAACCAAATTTCTAGACCAGAATATCCGTCCTAAGCTTATTGACGCTATTTTAATGTTTGCTACCAATTTAAAGTTAACACATAGTGCACGTTAGATAATGAACTTCGCGTTAATACAATAAATGCTCTCAATTAGATACAAACGAAATTATATTCGCGACGATAATTTACGAATTCGTTGTGTACGAAATGAATGAATGAAAATGTGAAAACAAAACTTACACATTTTGCTTATTGATTTTTTTATAAATGATGCTACATTAACTGGGATTGTCTAGAAAATTGTCGTCCTCGGATTTAACAACTGCAGAGTGTCCGAAAAATCCCGCGCCATAGGCCAAATCACAATATTTGTTCGATATGTATGCCGTTGAGTTCCGTACAGGTCTGTAGGCGGAATCAAAAATTGTTGAGCACATAATATGGAGCTATGGCATAGCATTCTTTGATAGAATAAGATCTTTCCAGATGCCACACCACACCGTAACGCGCTCGGACCTACTGTCTGCAAGGATTGTACCAATGGTAGTTCTCCTGAGACCAATAGCGTAGATCCTGTTTGCTGACTTCCCCGTTCATGTGAAAATTGGCTCGTCAGAAAAAAAACAGTAAATTTTACCATCTGATCTACGGTGCGGGATTTTTCGTACGCTCTGTACAATAGGCACGCTATAAAAACGAAATTCAAATAGGCCTATATAAAATTTGTTAATATTGCTATTTTTGGGCGGTTTCTAACCCCTGCGACAGAGGGTGGCAACATTAAACGAAACGCGGCCATTTTTTTGAACGTTTAAAAGTGATTGCAGGATTGTTGACGATTATTATAGTCCCAGTATATTTACGTATGGAAATTCATTGTTTGTTTAAACGTCTACGAGTGAAGTATTTCTAAAAGAGGTTAACATATTTATAATAATATTTTAATTTATATAGCATCACTGCACTAAATGGTACGTTAACTGTATGAGATTTTACGTCAATGTTTTTAATGCAAAAATGATTTATGCGTATTTTATCATTAATAATACGATAATGATACCGTATAAAATGTGCCTAAACAGGATTAAAATTAGATAATACACTGTATAGTTCGGAACAAAGGCGATCATTCATTCCATTCAAATAGTTAATGACGCAGAGACCATCTATCAATAATTCAAAATTTGCAATTCAAATTGAACTCTCAGCAATCCATCTTTATCGGATTTAATTTTGAGATTTTGAACGACGTGCCTGAATTATTACCCGTCGAAATCAGTCATATTCTGCTGTTACATAAAAGTAAGTACAAGTTGTGTACCGTATAGGATACAATAAATTGAAAATACAATTTACCGATAACATTAAATCAATCTTCTCTCTATATAGACCTATATTTTATTATTATTATTTGCTGAATTATAAATTTTATATCGATCGATAGTGGCAAAATTATCCATTTATTTATTTTTAAAATTCACGCTACATAAAAGTAATTAAAATATGGCAGTTTGTGACTAAACGAAAATAAGGATGCGAATTTTTATAACGTGCCTTATTTTCGTGCTATATAGAATTAGTTTTTCTGATATTCGAGAAAGATAAAAGTGAACGTTACAGATCGAAAAAGCTCCACAGAAAAATATAAAAATACGAATAGTGAAAGCTGTTTCAGTAACAAGATGCTTTTTTCTTTCGATGATTGACAAGTCTTGTAATATATATACTTTTTAAATTTAATATATTCTAGTGTTTCATAAAAGCATGGTGTTGAAAAGAAATAAAAAGCTATAACAGCAAATATCTTGGGGGAACATCCATATAATTATAATCAAATATTTACAAAATTCATATCAAACTTTGCGACGGTGACTGGCATTTGTAAAATTAATAAAAATGGAAGTATAGTAATACCCCGGAGTTACGTTATACTTTTTAAATTTAATATATTCTAGTGTTCCATAAAAGCATGGTGTTCAAAAGAAAGAAAAAGCTATAACAGCAAATATCTTGGGGGAACATCCATATAATTATAATCAAACATTTACAAAATTCATATCAAACTTTGCGAAAAGCGGTGACTGGCATTTGTAAAATTAATAAAAATGGAAGTATAGTAATACCCCGGAGTTACGTAATTGATGGGACCGGGAAGCATTACGTAAGTCGTGGTACCTATAAATTTCAAATCTAATTTCAGATACATAGATTCTTAACTGGCTCTTTATTACCAAGAAAACAACAAATTATAAAAGTTTATAATATGTAGTTATAATTAAAGGCTCAAGTGACATCAGGCATAAAACGCGACGTAAATACGTCCGCGTATCGACGGTGATGATGTCACTTCCTGTATACTGCTAGACGCTGCGTCGTTACACCGGAAATGACTTTTCTTCAACTTTATGCGCTGCGCCAAGAGTATATTGGATATTCGTCCAATCAGAAGAGAGGTTGTTTTATTTCATAATTCAATATGGCGAGTAAAGAATCAGCTAACTTCAAATGGTGTCACAGTAACTAGCCAATAGCTAAAACTACCGAAAGCGTACGACGCGACGTCGTTTATTTACGTCGCGTCGTACGCTTTCGGTCTGAACATCGGTACGGACTTTCGTGCGCGACGTCTATACGTCAGCGTACTGTCGTCGCGTTTTACGCCTGTGAGACCCAGCCTTAACGCGTCGCGTATCGCGTAAGCGAGGGAGCATGGTGAGAAGTTACGTATCTCCGAATTTACGTTTGTATCCATCCTGTTAAAATATTAATACAAATACAAGCGTTGCTAATCTGGCATGAACTAACTATTGCACCTATTTTCCGAATGTGGTAACCCATTTTGGAATCATTAAAATACCATTAATCCGAAGGAGGATCTAACGTTGGACTATCGAATAGTCCAGCTTCAAGTCTTTATTTGATGATCAAAATTCCAAAATTTTGAACTTTTGCCATTTTAAACGAATGAGGCTGTAGAGTCGAAAGATGAGGCGTCGGGGTCATCTTTAATGGTAGAACATGCCTATCGGATTTCGTGTAAATCTACTAATTAATTCAAAAGCCATTAGCAGTGCGGTGAATACGCCACCAATAACTTTTGGCTGACAAAATTTAACAGCAGTATACAGCATGATCTCTGTGGAGGAAAACATGGCGATCTTACAAAACCTTTCACTTTCCTTCGGAAAAATAGGCTAATAAGTATCACTTTCGTAACCGAAATAAAATGTTAGCAGTTATTGTCGTTACTAATAAAAAAATATAAATCAAATTTTATTTATTCTATGATAAATTAATCATATTTTGCTTTTTATTATTATTCAAAATGCATTCCCATGTACGAAAAGCGATGACTGGCATTTGTTTAACTAATTTATCGCTAAACACGTGGGATAAATTGCTTATTAAATACATTATCATATATTGCTTACTAATGATTCATATTATTAATTTTTTAATCCTAAAATACCGTGCACAGTTAATGCTTTCAAAACATTTTAAAATAAAAATCAAATAATCTATCTCACTTTAAACAAAACCGAACAAACAAGTTAGGGAAACTTTTTCGAAGGTCACACACGCCATGTGATGTTTAAATTAAAAATTACGAGCAAGGAAGTTGCGAAAACGCATTGTCACAAACGGAACAACTCTTTCAAACAAAAACAAAAATTATAACTTTTTAAACTATATTTTACTAAAAAAAATTAACTTTATAATGTTCGTGACCTACTATTTTCTGTTTTAAACTTCTTCCAGCATTTTATACTAATTATATTTAGAATTAAAAAATATATATACTGCATACTAACGACACAAACTATTGATAGAATAGAAATTTTACTTTATATCTTTTTTTTTTATAAGGAATTATTCTGATAGAATGCGAATAAAATGATACTTACTCGAGTTTGAAGAGAGGCCCAAATGGATTTTGAACTCTGATCAATCGATTTAAAAATAAAAAGTAAATATCACTGACTAAACTCGATCAAATTCGAGAGTAAGCAATGTCTGATCCAAATAAATAAAATATCATTTCCTTTTTTTAAGATCCTGAAATTATTATTATTATTATTTTTTTTTTTGCTGAGTTAACAAAGCTTGTAGATATGAGGAATAATTTATATACAATTCAATTTTGAATTCAAGGAAAACAACAAATCATGTGATTCAATGTCAGGTTATCGCTGGTCAAATACACCCAACGAACAATGAATCATCGTCTGAAAGATGAACAATGCGAACTAATTTTATACAGTATATTTATTATACTCTACACTATATAAAGTGAAATTTCACTTGCAGATTTTTGAAAACCATAAAAATAAAAAAATATTTTATTATCTAGAATTCTAGATAATTCTAGTACTTTTTATCAATTAATTTTTTTTTAATTCTCATAGTTTTATAATCGAAGAATAAGTTTAGTTTGCTGATATTGAGTAAGAAAATTGCAAAATGTGTCGAGGATAGAGTAAATTTTGCAATTTTTTTTTCTATTTTTTGCTTTATAAATTCTTATTGCTGAATTTCCGTACGTTGTCCGAGATACCGTTTTATATTTTCGATAAATAATATTCATTTAACGATATATATATATATATATCCTAACGACGCAAAGTTCACCAGAAAAATTTTAATTAAATAAAGGTGAATCTCTGACACAAATCCGCCATTAATAATTTTATCCGACAATTTACGGTTATAAATTAATTCTATAAATAAATCCTAAACCGAATAATCGAACCCCGAGGATTCAATTTTAATTAATGGCTCGTTAGCGATTATACTAAATATAGCAATTTTTCTAAACGGTTTGTATAGATAATATTTAATTTATTAGTTTTAATTATTTATCAGTTCATTAATTATAAGGACAACGATACGCGGAAGTCAAGCAAAAATAAATAAAAAAAATTACTTTTTTAAAACCGCGTAAAACGAAGTGATTAAAGTGCTATTTAGTATTGTGCTAATTAAATCCGATGAAAACTTTGTACGCGGAAGTCAAGCAAAAATAAAAAAAAAATTACTTTTTTAAAACCGTGTAAAACGAAGTGATTAAAGTGCTATTTAGTATTGTGCTAATTAAATCCGATGAAAACTTTTGAAGACTACAATGTAGTTTGCAAATACAGTTAAACCTCGGTTTACGAACAAATTTTTCAGACGCAAAGCGTCTCGGATGACTTACTGTGTCTCGAGTTACGAACACGCAAGTCGTCAACATAAATATTTTTAATTATGATCCATGCTTCACTTTAGAAACATTTTAAAACGTAGACAAAACAAATCGCACTGGACAACTTTTTAGTAAGATAGAGGCCCAGTGGATCTGAAGCAGAGTGACGTGTGCCAAAAGATAGAAAAAAAGAAAAAGAATCCCCCTTCCAAACAATAACATTTCAATTCCTCACCACCTTCCACTTAGCCGTCAACTTTCCTTCGTGCAGGTATTATAAAACTAAATTAAGTTTTCGTTTATATTTGATCTACTTAGTATTATGTTTATCTTTTTTATGATAGATTTAATGGCTTCCATTGATTGTGTTAAGAACTTTGCATAAAGTATTGTGGTAAAAGTTAAAATAAGCAATCATCTGAAGTCCAGGAACAGATTAATTCATTTTACATTAATTCCTATGGGGAAAATAGTTTCGGTTTACGAACGACTTTCAGGAACGAATTAAGTTCGTGAACCGAGGTTTAACCGTATTTATTTCTAATATCGGATCACTTCAAAAGTAATGTCTTTTTATACTGTACCTGTTCAGACAAGTCTCATCTTGTCTAAACATGAATTTTTAAAGCTTTAACAATGTCGGAAGAGTGTTATTGATTCAAGTGGAGAATATAGGAGTGCTAATCGGACTAAGTTTGTATGGAATAAATTTTTTCCACCATTTTTAATCCCACATTAATTTTGTTACTGTAAAAGCACTGATAGAAGTCTTCGAAGCACTTTTTAAAGCAGTGGTAGTGTATAGAACTACATCTGTAAATTGGCTTCTACTGCATAATCCGATAAAGTAATCTTTCTTTCCACTTAGATTGTGTAAAATCTTATAAAAATTCAATAAAAAATATTTCCACTAGCAGAAATTTTCAAATTATCTTTAAAATTTAACAGTTTCTATATTTTTTAATCCGATTATCATAGATAAAAAAAGAGTAAACAGATAAACAGTCGAAGTATCAGATGCCATTCACTGTAGAAGATAATGGTATAAAATAAAGAAAAACTGAAATTGCGAAATCGTTTTTTTTTTTTTTTTTTTTTTTTTTTTTTTTTTTTTTGTTTTTCTTCGATAGAAATCAAACGATCCACTTTAGATACGGAGAATAAAATTGAAGTATTGACTACTAAAATAGTAGATATCACAAATTTACGAACAACAAGATTGTAAAGTTCAAGGGAAAAAAGTAATCAAACACCTAAAAAAAAAAAACATATATTATTCACGAATTTCGAAACGTTAGAAAATTCGTCCAATGTTTCTTAACTTAGATGCTAAATCGTATTTTTTTTTTTTTTTTTAAGAAGATTTAAAGAAACTAAATCGTATTTTTTTTTTTTTTTAAGAAGATTTAAAGAAACTATTTTCTAGTTTCAAACGAAATTTTCTCGAAAATTAAATCGCTTTCGTTTAAGCGAATATCTGTTTTCCAAAATTGAATCTTTTGTTTTATGGTTCATCTAAACAAGCTGTTGGTTTCTCTCTAACTTTAATTTTTATATTTGAATAACTCATTAATTCAAGCTAGGATTATCACAGGACCTGTAAAGAGCTCTTTCAGTGGTCTGTAAGGAATACTGATAAGGCACCTTTGAAGGCATGTTCACTTAATTGGGATTGCTGATAGTCCCAATTGTAGATGATGTCAGGGAGGAGATGAAACCCCTCTCCACATTTTGTGTAAATAAGTGGCCTTTTCAGGGTTAAGGTATGATCTTCTAGGGTCGCATTTTCCTGCACTGGAAGCTCTTTTATAATCCCATTGTAGAAGATACTGTCTTTCGTGATTAAGACGGGACTTCTGATGGGATGATCCTGTTAGGAGGTGCGCAATAGACCACTGGTAATTGCAAAGCTAAGGCTGTTTAAAGTCCTCCTTTCCTATAATCAACCCACAAATTCTGTAATGTGCAGATTATATACAGAGTGATTCAGAAGGTTGGAGAAAAATTGAAGGAGCATGTAGAGGAGGCAATTCTAAGTAAAGTTCTAGGATCATTTTTTATTTGGGGTTTCGTTAAAAAGATATAGCACCTGAAAGTTTTGTGATGCATTTGACGTGGTATTTGAAATGCCGAGATTTTAGAGAGAATGCGCCAGAAATTCGTTCGACAATGCTATGCTTGCATTGAATGTGATGTCGGCACTTCGAACAATTTTTGTAAAATTGTGCTTAGACGCCGCACGATTGTATCCCTGCTGATGTAACCTTTACATAATAAATGTTGCCAACCTTAAGAGTATTTCATCGACCTGTTGTCAAACTCTCAGAATTAAAACCGGTCTAAAAATGGTTACGGCTTGGCTTACTTTCGACATTTTACACGTTTTAACACCTAGAGAAAATGACGTCACAAAACTTTCAGGTGCTATATCTTTTTAACGAAACCCCAAATAAAAAAATGACCGTAAGAACTTTTGCTTAGAATTGTCTCCTCTACATGCTACTTCAATTTTCCCTAATCTTCTGAATCATCTTGTATATAATAGCACAAAATTGCACATTTTTAAACATAAGCAAGTTACATTTAAGTTAATAATTTAAAATATTTTTCTAATTTATTATGAAAATATTTAAATTTTAAGATTAAACTACAGTCTCGATATACAGATGTTCTTCTTTCATTATAGTTTAGTAGAGATAAATATGAAAAAATCAAATTATATCATTTGAAAGCATTCTTTACGATCTGAAATATTTTATACTGATTATGAGAAATTTTTTCACTCCAAAGTCGAGGTATGAATTACAGTCATACTTCGACTTACGTCGTTCTCGACTTTACATCGGATTTTGTTAATAGGAAAAAATAAAAGTCTACTAAAGACTAGGTCTCACAGGCGTAAAACATGATGCAAATACGTCAATAGCGATGTTGATGATGTCACTTCCTGTATATTGCTAGACGCTGCGTCTTTACGCTGAAGTTCATTCTTGTTCAACTTTCTACGCTGCGTACAAAAGTATGTTGACTACATAAAAATGAATAAAATAATGATTAAAAGATGCAAAATAATTTATAGAATTATTTAGAAGTTTAAAAATGTTATTACCGACGTCACATATCATTTATCGAGAGTATAGGTCATTTTTTAAAGAGTTTATTCGACTTACGTTGCGAATCTTGGAAAGAGTTAACGACATAAGGTGAGGTACTGTATATACGTGATATGTACAGTATTACGAACTTTATAAAAATGCACTCCTTAAATGCGCATTCTTTAGTTTCCTCTAATTTTTCTGATTTATATTATTAACGACACGCACTGCTAAGTGTTCGGAGTTTGTTATTTATAACTTCTCCTTCCTAATTACGATCGAATGTACTTAAAACTCGAATTATAAATTTAAAAATACCATTTTTAATGTCTCATTTTGTTGGTAGAAAAATAATTATGCATCCGAAAGAATGCGTGAACGCTGGATTTTTTTCCCTTACCCTCGATAAAATTAATATAAAAAAAATTTAGTAAAAATGCGAACATTTATCATTTCTTTGTTTCTGAACATCTGGAACATCCCTGATTGATATCAGCGATTGTGAAACTCTAATTGTCATTTACTATTGTGCCAACTTCTGTAAAGATGTCCCAGTTTTTGGGATAAGAATCCATTTATCAACTGTTTTTTTCTCGAGTAAAACTTATACAAAAGTCAATTTGCTCGTTACGATTCTCGACTTTTAAGGAAGTAGAAAAGGAACAAGAGGAAATAAGTAATGGTTAAGAAAGATTTTAAGTTTTTTTTTTTTCCTTCTTATTAGTGTCTTACTTAATTATGGAGTGTAAGACCGAAAAGACTTTTTCTTATTACAATCATACTAAAATTCTTTTTAAAAGTCACATATTTGCTTAATTAACATTATTAATGAGATAATCGATTACCAGATAGTAATTTCGAACTTTAATTCGCAAAATTGATCAAATACAAGGCCCAGATACAAGTTATCACAAGAGAATAAAGAAAAAAAACGCTATAAAAATTTTAAATAATTTTTTTTCGAACTTAACAACAATATATTAAAATATTGAAAACTAAAAATCGGGAAAAAATGATATATCAGGTCATCCTAAAAGGTTAATGTCATTTTTAGCATTAAGTTTTGAAAGGATATAAAAGATAAATCACTTGCTAACTTAATCAATTATATATTCCATAAAATAAGTTCACTTCAGCTTAGTAGTGTTTATAAATTTTTAAGAATTCATGTTTAGACAAGCTGAGACACGTTTGAACAAGTATAAAAACGATATTACTTTTGGAATGTCCTGATATTATATTATGAAATTTTAATATTAATTATTAGAGACTTTTATAAATACAGTCATACTCGACTTAACGTCGTTTTCGAATTAACATCGTTTTTTTTTGTTAATAGGAAAAAAAATAAAGTCTACTAAAGGCTGGGTCTCACAGGCGTAAAACGCGATGTAAATATCTCGGTGTATCGATGCTAATGATGTCACATCCTGTATATTGCTAGACGCTGCGTCTTTACGCCGAAGTTCGATCTTGTTTAACTTTTTACGCTGCGTACAAGAGTACGTTGACCACATAAAAATGAATAAAACAATTTATAAAATTATTTATAAGCTTAAAAATGTTATTACCGACGTTACAGGTTATTTATTGGGGGTCTAAGTCATATTTTAAAGAGTTTATTCGACTTACGTCGCGAGTCTTGGAATTTGAATAGAATTATTTACAAGCTTAAAAATGTTATTACCGACGTTACAGGTTATTTATTGGGAGTCTAAGTCATATTTTAAAGAGTTTATTCGACTTACGTCGCGAGTCTTGGAATTTGAATTAACGACGTAAGGTGAGATATGTCTGTAATCTTAATTTTCTTTCGTGAACAATTTTAAAACGGCACAAATTTTTATGCTTTAGCGTTGGTAAATAAAACAACGTTTTAAATAATATTCGAAACATTACTTGCACGTAGAAGTTCTCAAGTTAGTAATTTATGATACAAGTTCTCCCTTCTTATATTAAAAAAACAGAACTTAAATATGTTCATTCTCAAACTAAAAATTCCTGACTCTATATAGCAGAATTTTTTTTATCCTCAGAGAATCTACATTCCTTTGGATAATTTATGATAACTTGAAAATTAAATTAAGGAGAAATCTCTTATGTTAACTCG
Organism: Olivierus martensii; assembly: GCA_000484575.1. Classification (NCBI taxonomy): domain Eukaryota; kingdom Metazoa; phylum Arthropoda; class Arachnida; order Scorpiones; family Buthidae; genus Olivierus; species Olivierus martensii. Next base: position 14,976 of record AYEL01080608.1, read on the forward strand.
ACTGTAATTAATAATAATAAAATTGTTAACAGTTACAGAAAAAAAATACCATAAACAACATTAAAATACTCACTCAGAGCGGAATTGTGACTCATTTAAATTTATCCATACCAAACCATCATGCAAACAAATGGAAAAATGACTCCAAATAATGGAAATATGTGTATATGAGACATGGCATATCCATAACTGAACTGCGGCTCTTTCTCCTTTATATTAATGTAGGAGGAACCTTGATCGATAAGTGGCACAAGGCTGAATTCTATATTCAATAAAGCCAAAGCAACAAAAATCTGTATAAACTAGAATATCCTTAAACTGTCTGAACTTGAAATTCGTTCGTTCAAGGTAGAGATCTTTTTCTTTTTAAGTTTCTCTTGGAAGATTTATAAAATTTAGATTGCTTTCATCTCCCTCCAGTAAAGGATGAAAGCAAGGAAATATTCCATTGCAAGTCATATACAGGGTGAAGAAAAACTTCGTCGTAAAATTTTGTGTATTGATAGGAGGCCTCGAAACAAGTCGAAAATGCCTAATGAACATATGGTCTAAATGGCATCGTTTTCGAGTTATAACCCTTAAAGCTAGCCAATCACCATCGAGTAGCCATTCAAAGCGTCAAAACGCAAAAACGCATTGAGCGTTGCCAAAACGCATCGCTCGCCTTCTTACTAGTGTCCGTCCAGCTTAGCCGCGACCATCGACGCAAATACGCGTGCGCTAATTGAACGAGTCCAGTGACAAAATAGGGATGACAGCTTCGCACATGGATGCTTTCAAACGCAAGATAACTGAAGCTGAATGGAAGTTTATTGTAATGTCAAATGCTAAATGATTAGTTTCGACATTGGAAATATTTTATTGTAATGTCGAATGCTAAATGATTAGTTTCGACGTTGGAAATAATTACTAACAGAATTTAATATAATATTAATTCAATAATTCCCACTCATCATTATACCGACTGCGAATGCTAAATGATTAGTTTCGAAGTTGGAAATAGTATATTTAACAGAAGTTATTGTAATGCTAAATGATTAGTTTTGACATTGGAAATAGTATATTTAACAGAATGATAAATGATTAGTTTCGATGTTGGAAATAGTATATTTAACAGAACTTCTAAATGATTAGTTTCGACGTTGGAAATAATATATTTAACAGAACTTAATAATAATTCAAGAGAATTATACCGACTGCGACTCTCCCTTTCGCGTTTGGACTCATCCACCTTATCTAGGCGCGGTTTCGTGACGGACAATACACGGTAGTAAATAGGAGAGCGAAGCAATGCGACGCGTCTTGGCAACGCGACTCGTCGTGACGCTTTCTGTACTCGATGGTGATGGCTAGCTTTAAAGGGTTATAACTCGAAAACGGTGCCATTTAGACCTTATGTTCTTTAGACATTTTCGATTAATTCGAGGCCCTCTATCAGTACACAAAATTTTACGACGACGTTTTACTTCATAATTATAATAATTCTGGATTCAGAAACCATTCAAACGTAACAATAGGAAAGTGAAATATGGAAAAATTGTTTTTCCATTTATTTATTCGTTATCGTTTTTTTTTAATACTGAATAAATATTTTAAAAATGGAAGAATTTGAATAGTTAAACACTTCTCGGCAATATTTGCAAATGCAACTAATATTAAGCATTGCATTCATTTCTGCGAATTGCAAGAAACGTTATCTGCTGCGAACACGCACATTTGTTACCATAGTAGCAGATAAGCAAACAGGCCTAAAGCATAAAGCAGAGGTCGTTAACCACATCCGTGGATATATCCTGTAGAGTCCGTTTACCTGTATGATTTATCTGTTTTGTACGTCGGAGTTTACCTCTCGAACAGTTTCCGAATTTAATGATGGTGTTTTCGACCCCCCAAAACTAATTTTAATCGTCTGATTAACCGGTAGATATTTAACGAATGATAACGATCCTCGATTCATTTGCTAAATGGAATTTTCAGACTTTTTTTTAATCGATTAATTCCTAAAAAAAAGAGAGAGAGAGAATTTTTATAATTTCTAGAAAGGTGAACAGACATTAATTATTTTCTGTACCTTCGCTAAGAAGCAGTACGTTTTATTTACAAAAATAGAAACTCGAATTAAGTCGTTTATATTTAAATAAATTAAAAAAAAAAAAAGAAAATGCTTTGCAGAATCGTTTCGGGATAAAAACAAAAAAACTATCACTGATACCACAAAGTCATCACATCCCATAAAAGAAAGATCTATGGGATCTAGGAGAATGCGAGATGAAAGAAATGATGTAGATAGAAGAATAGAAGAGTCCAATAAAGCCGTTATGGGTCTATATAGAGTTCTAAATCTGTTTATAAGGCTGTTGGGGTCAGGATACGATGCTCTGGATTATGTATAAGCTGCCGACTACTACTGGTTAAAGGATAAAAGTGACAGCGGAAAAAAAATAATAAAATAAAAATGAATACTGGGCTTTCTTCGAGATTATATACTGTTAGGAACTAATATCGAGAATAAAAGTGACGTAAAATAATCAGGAACAAAATAAAGCAAGTATGAAACGAGAATTTTAACGTTTACAACTTTTATTTCTCCTCCTCTGTTGTTTATTTTCTTCTGAAATCTAATCCACTCTTTTATTTTTTTATTTTCTTTTGTAAATTCAACTTGGAAACAATATATTCTTACATTCGATTCTGAAACAACTAGCAATTAATTTTCGAAATTAAATAATCGAAAGAAAGCAATTTAGAAAATACTTTTAGGAAAGATCTGAAAGAATGCGATACGATTACAACCGACTTCTACAATTTCTAATTAGTAACATTTAATTAAATCTCCTACAATTAATTTTCTAATATTTAATTCCTGTAATGTGAAGAAAGAAGATTTTTGGAATTTTATAACTCACCTGCCATATGATAAGCATATTCCTATTATAAAAATAGCATGCACTTAGTGGATAACATAAAAATAATAATAAAATTAAATAAATAATATAAAATCACAATTTTTTTTAATATACAGTAATATCCCGACTTACGTAAATTCGGAGATACGTAACTTCTCATCCTGCCTTCCTCTCACACTTGTTTGTTTCACAATTACATAGGGCATGTACATATTTCATTTGCTGCTTTGTTGATTAAGAGTCTTTAATCAAGGCTCGGGGCAACTAATATTTTTGTGGCTCTTCAAAAAAAATAAATAATAATAATAATAATTATATAATGGTAAGTGTGCAAGAAAAACAAAAACATTAATGAAGCTCGAACAGTATAAAAATATGCACACAGTCAAACTCGGTTCACGAACTTAATTCGTTCCTGAAGTTCGTTCGTAAACCGAAACTATTTTCCCCATAGGAATTAATGTAAAAAAATGTTAATCCGTTCCTAGCCCCAGATGATTGCTTATTTAAACTTTTACAACAGTACTTTGTGCACATATACTTAACACATAACGAAAACTATTAAATATATCATAAAAAAGATAAACACAACACTAAGTGGATAAATATAAACGAAAGCTTAATTTAGTTTTGTAATATCTGTATGGAGAAAAATTGACGGCATAGGTGAGAAAGTGAAATGTTATTATTTGGAAGGGATTTTTGCCTATTTTCAATTTTCTTGGCACCACGCCACTCTGCTTCAGACCTACTGGGCTTCTAATCTCACTAAAAGTTTTCCAGTATGATTTTTGTCTATGTTTTAAAACGTTTCTAAAGTTACACATGGTATCATCATTGAAAATATTTATATTGACGGATTGGTGTTCGTAATTCGAGACACAGTACGTCATCCGAGACGCTTTGTATTCGAAAAATTTGTTCGTAAACCGAATTATTGGTGAACCGAGATTTGACTGTATATATTTTTTCTAACACACTGACTTATATAAATTGAGGCCCCTAAAATCGTGGGGTTCGTAGCAGCCGCCCCTCTTACCCCCCTCTCTGATAGCCACTGGTTACATATTACAATGAACTCGCATATTTACGAACTATTTAGTTCGTCTCAAAAAGTCCCTAATGTTAATTAATGCCATTCTAATTACGAACTTTTTTGGGAGGGATCCGTACGAGTTCGTAAAATCGAGAGTCCACTGTATAAACTTTTATAATTTTGTTTTCTCGATAATAAAGAATTAGTTAAGAACCTAATACATATGTACCTGAAACTATATTTGAGAATCTGTAGGTACCCCGACTTACGTTATGCTCCCCGGTCTCACCTATTACATAACTCCGGGGTATTACTGTACATTTTATCTTTTATGCGATTCAGATTTTCGGCATTATATACTTCGACAATCTTAGTATAAAGAAAAACTTCAACTCGAAGTATTTTTTACAAATTTAATCGAAACTTCAAGCTAAATTTTGATATTAATTAATATTTATAAAATTATTAATAAAGTAGCGTGTCATTTTATTGCGAAAGTTTCGTAAATAAAATTAGCTTCTGTACGATCAATTTTAATGCACTAATTTCGTACGACATATGGAGATTTAAGTGCGAACTATGCGCAATATGTGTAGTTAACAAGTGATTAAATATAGAACCATATGGAGATGTATTAACGTGATATCTTTAAAAAAAGATAACGTATCACGCCATCTGCTGTAGAGATATCGCACTAATGAAGCAGATTTCGTGAAATTCGGAAGTTTCGAGTCACATTCATTTAAATTATTTACTGTTTAAAATTAACTTAAAGAAATAAATGAATCGTCATAATATGCGTGTCATAACTTGTTCCTCTTAATTGTTAAAGGAAATACAAATAACCAGATTTGTTATGCCCACATAAAGGTTTCAGAAGACATGGAGATATAAATTTGAATAATAAATTCTGTATTTTATGATGGTTTATAGTTTGCATACCAGGGTTTTCTTTATTTTTTATTCTTCGATAATGGGAACAAAAATGGTCAGAATGATTTAACATCTATGCAAATATTATTCATGGAGTTTGTAAGGCAATGTTTTACATAATTTACTTCGTACATAATTTGTTTCATTGACTTGGTTTCGGTTTTATGAGAAATTATGTGATTAATAAATAAAAATACATTTATTTACGAATAAATTATCTTTCTCTTTAATGGATATTAAAAACCATTCCCGATATCATCATAAAAAATATTACGAATAATTGTACTTCTAAAACAAATTCTATATCTGAATCCCAACCACACAGTTGAACTTTCATCCATTTTCCAAGTATATAAAACATTCGTTTCTATTGGTTGATTGTTTCCTCAGCTTCTTCCGCACCGTATCGTTCGCGCGTGCTAATTAGTCAAAGTTCAACTTTTTCATCTTTCGCGCGACTACGCGCGTTAACTCGAGCAGCTCCACGGGAAAAGCTATATAATCCAAGACATAAAGTACGCGCGTATGCGCGAATGCTTCGCTTCGCGTCGCGTTCAGTATGTCACGGCCTTAATACATCTTGAAGGTGTCGCGCAAGACTTATATTCAAACTCCTTGGCAAGAACACTTTCAAGATGATGTAACTATAATCTTGATGCAAATATATATTAATGTATATATAATATATAAATCCATAAACTGCATAATTAACTTATGGATTTCAGCATAAAATCATAACCCACTTAATCGTAAGAATATTTTCCGGCGTATTTTTGGCTTTTAAAACAAGGTGTAAAACCATAGCAGTTTTTCGTGATGGTCACGTGACGTTTTACTTATAATTCAATATGGCAGCGGTACATGGTTCGTTTACCAATTCTGAGATAAATTTTTCGAAATATGATGCTCACGTGACGTTTTACAATATGGCAGCGGTACATGGTTCGTTTACCAATTCTGAGATAAATTTTTGGCAGCGGTACATGGTTCGTTTACCAATTCTGAGGTAAATTTTTGGAAAATATCTAATAATCAGTTCCGCTTTCGTCCATGGTTCTATTATAATTTTTGACCAGTTTGATGAGATCTTTCGTCCATGGTTCTATTATAATTTTTGACCAGTTTGATGAGATCTCAATTCCGTGAAAAGCAGAATTCAGCCTATATGTATATATGGTGACGTCAAAGTCTTCCCACATCTACGGATTGATATATATTAATAAAAACATCAGAAAGAAAAGGAAAAGTTTATTCCATTTCAAAAAAGCAAAGAACATGGCGACAAACAATTCGTGTTGCCAACTGAACAAATAAAAATTACAAATAATTAAAATAAGTTATATTTTATTATACCATATATATATATATATTGACTCTTCATCGTAAATTATGATTCGTAATAACATTTGGATAATTCCAAAATAAATTGACTTTTTTATATCTGTTTTTTCGAATGCTTCGCTTCGCGTCGCGTTCAGTATGTCACGGCCTTAATACATCTTGAAGGTGTCGCGCAAGACTTATATTCAAACTCCTTGGCAAGAACACTTTCAAGATGATGTAACTATAATCTTGATGCAAATATATATTAATGTATATATAATATATAAATCCATAAACTGCATAAGTGCAAAATGGCATCTATTATTACGTTACAACGCCATCTGCGAATTCTGTCTTTTTAAAGGGACTACAATTTCAATGTTATTTCTATTCTTTAATTTTTATTATTACGTTACAAAGCCAACTGCGAATTCTGTCTTTTTAAAGGGACTACAATTTCAATGTTATTTCTATTCTTTAATTTTTAAATTATTAATAACAAACAAATAATTTGGAATGTCGCAGACATCCAAAAATTAGACCTTTCTAAAGATATCCTCTTTATAGAAATCGGTACAGTAGTTCAACCGAAAAAAGGGACATCCAGTCAGCCAGCCACGTTTGACTTTTAACAAGCCCTTCCACAAGCTGCCCATCCCGCGGAAGGGTCAGCTCGATTGTGGAGGACGGGTATCGACGGGCAGGGCCCGAACCCTATAATAAATACAGGTATACCTCGATTAATGCGAATAATGGGTTCCGCGATTTTCTCGCACTACTCGAAGTATTAATTATATGTAAAATATGGTAATTGGTTCTTGCTTTGTGAAATTCCAGCCGTTAGCCAATCTCACGATGAATAACCATAATATTAACTGTTTAGTCGGCCGGATTGGCCGCGTGGAAACTCTTCGAGTTTTCACTCTGGAGGACCCGGGTTCGAGTTTCGGGTCCCACCCCTTGAAAATATTTATCATATGGAAACTCTTCGAGTTTTCACTCTGGAGGACCCGGGTTCGAGTCTCGGGTCCCACCCCTTGAAAATATTTATCATGGGGTCCGGGCCCGTCGATCCCCGTCCTCCACAATCCGGCTGACCCCTCTGCAGAGGTGGGCAGCCTGTGGGGTCACACGAATTTCTCGCACTATTCGAAGTATTAACTATATGTAAAAATGGTAATTGGTTCTTGCTTTGTGAGATTGTGGCTATTAGCCAACCTCATGATGAATAACCACAATACTAACTATTTAAGAAGTATTTATTTTCATATTTTTTACATAGTTGTTCATCATCTAAATTAATAATTTACCAAGAATTGCGTCTCATACCATTATCCAACCAACCGCCAAATCGAAACAAAAATAAAAATCAATTTTTAATCAATCAAAAATCTTTACCATAACAAAGCTGAATAAATAGTATGTTAATCAGCTAACGGCAAAAAAGCCCATCTTTCTGGTGTTTCACCCCTTCAAAGCAAGTGACAAAAAAAAGCCCATCTTTCTGGTGTTTCACCTCTTCAAAGCCAAGTGACTGCCATCTTTCTGGTGTTTCACCCCTTCAAAGCCAAGTGACTGTTCTTGAATCTTTCTGGTGTTTCACTCCTTCAAAGCCAAGTGACTGTTCTTGGACTGCTCCTCGTCCGGTTTTACTAACCGAATATTAACGGTAATTTGTTAATTGACATCATAATTTCAAAATCGTGTGACCGTTCTTGGACTGCTCCTCGTCCAGTTTTACTAATTAACCCATTCTTGGACTGCTCCTCGTCCAGTTTTACTAACCGAAAATTAACGGATAATTTGTTAATTGACATCATATTTACTAACCGAAAATTAACAGTAATTTGTTAATTGACATCATAAAACTAAACGAAAATTAACATTAATTAGTTAATTGACATCATAAAAGGGGACGGATCTTTATTAGTAAGTCTACGCTTACAACTCGCATTAATCGAATATTTGCTCGTACTAAGTGAAAAACGATATCATTTTTTATAAGTCGCACTAATCGAAAATTGCATTATTCGAACTCGCACTAATCGAGGCCTATCTGAATTTTCAAGGGGTGGGACCCGAGATTCGAATCCTGATCCTCCAAGTGGGATCTGTATTTTCAAGGGGTGGGACCCGAGATTCGAATCCTGATCCTCCAAGTGGAAAGTCGAAGCGTTTCCACGCGGCCAATCCGGTCGGGACTGGCCCGTTGAACCCAATTCTTCAACCATCTGGTTGGCCCCATCATAGGCTGGCCTCCACCTATGATGGGCTCTATAAGTGGCCTCCGTCAGATACAGAATATCCCATAAGGATGTGGCGGCTTAATCAAACTAACCTAACCTGAATTAAGAAGTACATTTTAATATGTCGGCCGGATGGCCGCTTGGTAAAGCATTTGCTTATCACCTTAGAGCACTGGATTCAAAGCCATATCCCACTCTTCCAGTTTTCCGGATGGGTCCGATACGGTCCGTTGAATCCCGCCTTCAACCTTACGGTTGACCTCAACATGGATCTTGGCCAGTCTATGATGGGCTCTAACAATGGCTGTCGCCAGACATAGAATATCCCAAGTAGTTGGCAGGATTGGCCGTGTGGAAATGCTTGGGCTTTCCACTCTGGAGGACTCGGGTTCGAGTTTCGGGTCTCACCTCTTGAAAATGTTTATCATAGAGTCTGTGCCCGGCCCGTCGATCTCCGTCTTCCATAATCCGGCTGACCCCTCAGCAGGGGTGGGCAGCCTGTGGAAGGGCTTGTTTCGCCCCGCCATCATAAATATTTAATTACCTGTATCTTTGTCTTTTCCTCTAATGAGAATATTTTTAGCTTTTAATATTGTAAGTGTCAAAGTTGCTTTTTCTCGATTATAACAAATTGAAATCAATAGTTCTCCACAATTTTCATTTACCTGTAAAAACAAAACAAAAAATTTAATTTCTTTCAATTAATATTTTAGTAAAATATAAATATCGTATTTGAAATATTTTGATTAAATCAAACAGATATTTGGTTACCTTAAACGAAATATTAAAAATTTATATTATATTTTATTTATCCTCGATTAAACTTTAAACATATAATTTAATTCAGTATAAAAATAAAATTAGTTCTTATAAAACTAATATTTTTCTTTATTAGATATTATAGTAGATGATTATTTTTCTATCTTCATCAATTTCTAATATATATTTATAATTTGAAACAAAATGTCAATTTGTTGCTTATTGATCTTTGAATTTAAAGTAATTTTAATGTTTAAGATTCTTGCGATTGTTATAACAAATAAACAAATACATTTTTGGAAAATATTCTAAATTCAAATGAAAGAAAGAGTTGAATTTAAAAATTTTATAAAAAATTATTATAAATCTTTGAAACATGATACAATTCAATGTTAAGCAGGCTTAATAACTAGTTAAAAGTTATATGTTTTGAATAGAATTATGAGTTACACTAAAAATCAAATACTTATAATCTTCCAGAATAAATTTACTCACCTTATCAGAATTATATTTTAGACTTAACCATAAATCTTTAGTAGTCACATCGTCACTAATTGAACTAGTAATATTCGATTCTTTGACAGGATATTTGATCTCACCAATTTTAATTTTCCGTGAATATTTATCATAATCCCATAGAGTTATTTTCAAGATTCTTTCTTCGATTTCGAAAAGTTTTGCAGGAAAGAGAAAAGTTTCATTAAAGACGGGATTAAGCGTATTTCTATGAACACGCGTAAAATATTTAGGTGATTTTTCTGGTAATAAAGTAAGCTTGACGTAAGGATTAGCAGTACCTTTGAGAAAATGTGACTTTATATCAGTTGCAGCAATAAGTCGAACACACAATTCTTGTCTATGATAACTATAATGAAGGGAAAATCCTATACAACCGATATTTTCATGATTTCTTGTATTATCCTTTGCATCATCATCGTACAAATTCTTCTCTAAGTCTTCCAGATGGATTTGATAACCTATATTATTTTTACGAATTCGGCCTTCTCTATCCGAAAATTTAGATCCACTGGAATCTGTTTCAGAAAGTGAATCTTCTGTAGTTTCGGAAACTTGAACAGTAGGAACCACAAAACGTATAGAATCGCTGGCTCTTACTCCCATTATTCGGTGATCTACTTTCGGTGTTATATCCTTTAGTAGTTGATTTCTTCGCATTTTTATTATAAATCGCCACGCAAAGAATAGTATTGCAGCTAACAATAAAGCTGAACCTATTCCTAAGACAATGGGTAAGTAGATTTGAGGATAAGAATTGCTTGTTTCTATAATAACTGAAGTTGTGTTTGACATATTTTGTTCTGGCACAACTTTAGAAACATTAGTTATTTGATGAATAGGATATCACATGCGTATCGGTGAGGTTTATCCAGCTGATATACATCCTAAACTGAATAGATGTGACGTATAATCACGTGTGTGTATTATCTCAATTCCAGTTAAAAGAATTGTTTACTTTTATGATATCACATATTGGGAAAATACTGTTTTTGGATATTTTATATTTCCGCAAATAATACGTGCTATTAAATTGATGAAAATTATAAATTTTCTTCCCATAAAATTGAAAATATTACTTTTTGTTTTTAACACTCGTATTTTACGATATAAAAATGATAACTCGGTTTAAATAGTAAAACATTTTAAGATGATGGGAAATTTTACACCTGGCAGTTTATTCATATAAAGGTCACGATTGGGAACATACATCCTGGTTTATTTATCGTAACGCAATTGTTCTATTTGCTTTTGAAATTCGGATAAGAAAAATATCTCTGTAGCTAATCTTATGTTAGTTACTGTTAATGACGAAATACGACAAATAATACTATAAGAAGATTGTTTTCAAATTTTATTTGAATAAATACAATGCAAATTTTTCTATCACTCATTTCCTTTCTATATATTTTATATTTTCCAGGAATATATTAATTATACGTTAATTAAAAATAAAATATACAGTATTAAATATATCAAAACACATCAGAAATTATATAAATAATGTTATTCAACATATGCATGAACAGATGACATAACTGCAGGGGACTTATACATTTAGATATTAAATTGTGCATTTACAACTAAAAGTGTCTATTTATCTTTAATTTTATTTTGTTTAAATAATACGTTATTCTATATTTATAAGATTATTCGTAGTTTATATATGTTTTAGAATTATTTTAATTATATATCTCTAAATAATTATTTTAAATTTGTGAAATCTATGCTTATAGATGTCCCTAGATGTCACTACTGAATAGTTGGCCCAACTTTTAAATTAACAATGGTGGCTGAAGATATAATTCCATTTATTGAGCGATAACTTAGATCACATACGACTAAATATAATTCCAAACATTTAAATAATCTTTCGAATATTTTATTTTGGTAGTAATGAAAAAATTTATATAAGAGAATTGTAGTTATGATTAAAATTTTGACAGCCTTTCATATAGTTTAATATTTGAATAGTAGACACCTGTATACGCTATCGTAGTCACAGCTGCTGCCTCTCTGCTCATGCGTGCGAAAATTTATCAATGTAATTAATGATAGAAGAGAGTAGTTTATTCTTTCCATCATAGAGAGTCATTTGGAATATTAAGTAAGTAACAAAAATAAATTTCCTTTTTTTTTACTTGAATTATAATGCAGTTAAACTTATCTTGTATCATTTTGCACCACTTATCTTTGATCATTTGAAAATAATTAAAAATTTTTAAATAAATATTTAAAATAAACACCATATAATATTAATAATATAGGAGAGAAACTATACGATAACAAAACAGAAATATTAATTTTTTTTTCTTATTTTTACGACTGCTCAGATTTCGCTAATAGACAGATGGTGTATCAATTTGAAACGGCATCAATATTAAATAGGACACTCTCTTATGCATTACAAAATTTATTTTTAATAAAATAAATATGGTCGAAATCATAAAAATAAATTTGTGATGGCTTCTGAGAGTTTACTCTTTATGTTTAATTAATAATAATCATTGGCTGCATATCAATGTTATCAAATTCTTCATTGTCACAAATTAAATTTTCTCTCATATTTCTTTACAAGTTTTTTTTATGGAGATAGAGATTATGCATTATCTTTTTAATTAAGCAATGATCTTTTCTTTTAAATAAATATATGGTTTCTTTTAGGCTATTTTATTTTTTAAATTTATTTTATTGAACAATATAACCTATAATTTGTAACATTAATAAAAGATGAATGCCTATCGTACTTGTCAGATCCGTAGATTATAGCATTAATACGATTGAACGAACTTCATATCTTAACAATACCTCATTTCTCACGTTATTTAAATAACGTGAGAAATTCTGCACTGTTATAAATTGTTTGGAATATTTTATTTTATTATATTAACCATAAGAATTTTCATTAAAGTAGGTTATATAATTCGCGAGATCTATACGAAAATATGTTTCAAAATAAATTAAAATCCTTTCACATGTTATAACTTAATATCATGCAATTAACAAATGATTAACAATATTTTCCAAGTTTTAATCAATTTTCTGAATAATATCTAACGTTAGTAATTAATTGTTTTTTTAGAAAAGTTTGTTTCGCATAAAATATTCTTGTGTTTTGCGAAAATCTTTTTTACTGTATATAAAAATGGAAGTATAAAAATGTTTCTTTCATACTTATTATTGCATTTCTTTGTCAGAGGTCATTAGCCGTAATGATAAAATTCATTAAATGAATAAATCATTAAATAAAAGCAAAACCTCATTTCGATTTAAAAAAAAATGGAAAATAAAAAATTCACTATAAGTTGGGATAAAGCCGTTTTTAAATCTTGTTGAGATAAATATTCCTATTATAATGTTTTTGACCTTTAACGAAACCTTTTTTAATTTTTTTTTATTAATTGTTTTTTTAGAAAAGTTTGTTTCGCATAAAATATTCTTGTGTTTTGCGAAAATCTTTTTTACTGTATATAAAAATGGAAGTATAAAAATGTTTCTTTCATACTTATTATTGCATTTCTTTGTCAGAGGTCATTAGCCGTAATGATAAAATTCATTAAATGAATAAATCATTAAATAAAAGCAAAACCTCATTTCGATTTAAAAAAAAATGGAAAATAAAAAATTCACTATAAGTTGGGATAAAGCCGTTTTTATCCCAACAAATTATGTTTTAAACATAATTTGTTGAAATAAATATTCCTATTATAATGTTTTTGACCTTTAACGAAACCTTTTTTAATTTTTTTTTCATAAACCAGTAGTCAAATATCTTTATTTGTAAAAATGATATAAATTAATAATTTAAGATTTTAACATTGGTTCACATAATTTCACATTTATGTATTATAAGATATATAAAGAATCCCAGTTATCTGACTTCCACATGCTGAATACTATAAACACTCCATCTTATCCAGTACAACCATTACGTCTAATTACCATAAATTTTATTTCCTTTAACAATAAAACATGAATAAAACTTTTTATATTATATTTACTGAACATTATAAATAACCTTTATATCCACAATATATATACGAATTTTATTTCCTAAATTTAGTTTTATTTCCTTTAACAATAAAACATAAATAAAACTTTTTATATTATATTTATTGAACATTATAAATAACCTTTATATCCACAATATATATACGAATTTTATTTCCTAAATTATATATTAATTATTTTTAATTAAAGGCCTATTCACTACTATTGTACTTGTTTTTTATCTAACGTGGTTTAACCAATGATCGTTGGATAAATGATGTTCCATTACAGTGCATATATCCATTTACTGCAATGACTTTTTTTTTCATTTGTATAATAAATTCGATAAAAGCAAATTACTCCAATAAAATATAATAAATTATATTTTGTTGGAGTAATTCTTAACATTTTTTTAACATTTGGCATTTAAATATTTTATTTTCTTGCAGATTTATAAATATAGCATAATAAAATTTTAAATACTACAACAAATTATCATTTTTTTCCTATTAAAATTTTATCGAGTAATAAATATATAATAGTTTTTAAATTCTAAATTAAAAATTATATTTAAATGCAGTATATTCCTATAAATATTAATTTATTAACTATAATTTCATGTTATAACAAATTGTTAGAATAGACATTATTAAAAAAATAAGTCTATATTAATGCCATATAATTAAAATTAAGAAATACATCAGTTTTCATTCTGGCAATTGTATTTAAATGTAGAACAAAGAGATGACAGACTGACTAGTTCCTGCAGATCGATCGTAAGTCGAATCTTATATTATTTCTTGTAGATGTATTGTTATAAAGAAAAAATTTCTGACAATTTCATTTTTGACGTTTTCAAAAAGTACCAAAATTGATTACTGAAATGAAAGTATTCTAAATAAAATTCTAATACAATATATATACTTTAGAGTTACAGTAATTATTTTTGTCAAATGTTTATCTAGAAATAAATATTCAATATGAAAATGGGGAATAAAAATGCATTTAAAAATTGTTAATGTTTAACAAAAAAAAGAAAAATAATTACACAAAAAACTATAAAGTGAAAAGCGATTTGGAAAATACACATAGTTCAAAAGGAACTGAATTCTAATTAATTAGAAATTTTTTGCTATGGAGTGACTCATGGAATTGTTCATATGTCATAAAATAATTCAATTAAGGACGTAATTTAGAAATTTTAAACGATATTTCTCATGAAAATAATGATAATACCCGTTTTTCAATCAAATATTTGAAAAATCAGTTCGATACTCCTCCACTACATATGAATTGCTCTAAGCTATACAATACTGTAAAAATTTTGATCAAAGAGAAAATATGCGAAAATGTATCAAAAATTATAACGTAACCAGAAAATTATAAAATAAAATATTCTATGATTGCTTAATCTGAATTTTTGTTAATATAGGGTAAGTCCGGGAGATATGGACCTCTTTTTTAAGAATTGCTGTAATTTTGTTATTTATAGCAATACCAGTTTAAAAAATGGCTATAAGATATTCTATGACATATACTAATAGGTAATAATAATATAAATGTAAAAGGCACATAAACAAATAAGCTAATGATTTTTAAAAAATTATATAGGTGGTCCATCTATCCCATATCACCTTGGGTTAGATGGACCTATTCACACTTGGAATAAGAATGAAAGAAAACACTAGTAATAAAAATGTAATTGTCCGTTTTGTTATATTTTTAATATAAACAAACATTTGCGTTTTTTACATAAACCAAACATTAAAATATATTTTAGCATAAATCATGAAAGCATTTTCAACATTATATTTTTAATGTTCTTTATACTTTATTTATGAATGCTTGTTTGTTTTATATTTTTTCTTCCTACACAAATCACATAAGTTGTTATGTTTTGTGTAGCCAACGGGAACACACAGTACATCTGATCCAGTCTTCACTGCTAGTAGACACCCAGCAACCTCATTTTCATCCCAATCTTCCATCTCATCATCGCTATCATTGAAAACAAAAAGCCTATCCTTTGAATTTTCGGCCTTCAGCAAATCTCCCCTCCAATTAACTCTGGTAGAACCCAACTTTTTTTTTATGTATTTGACATTTTTCAGAAAATAAAAATTAATAACAATTGTGCATTTATTTAAAATAATGTTCATAGCCTATATTTTATGTGAGCGGTGTGGTTTCTCATTCTACCAACATTTTACACACATCATTCATATAAATATAAAATTTTTAATGGTTTATCGAAAAAACTAACTTCATATCAATACATAACAATGGTCCATCTCTCCCAGATGTCAGCGGTCCATCTCTCCCTAAATGTTAGGGAAAAATGATCCCTGCAGCCATGAAGTAGCCTTTGCGGCCAGAGCTACTACGACACATTACAATGATTGGTTAATATGATTTACGCTGTGTGTGAGACATTGCTTCAAAAACATTAGCATATAATAAGCGTATTACATTCCCATCTAAATAATGAAAATAAAATTGACTCATCTAATTTGTATTTGGCAATATATTAGCTGAAATACTTGTACAAAAAACACAAAAACAACAACGACTATCATTCTCATCCAACATTAGCAGGCAACAGTGGTTCCACGATATTTTAGCGACCGGTTCGCTAAATAATCTACTGGTCCATCTCATCCGCTGGTCCGTATCTCCCGGACTTACCCTATGCCCAGATAAATAATCTACTAGTCCATCTCATCCGCTGGTCCGTATCTCCCGGACTTACCCTATGCCCATTGTTGTCTTGGCAACTAATTTAAGCCATTTAAATTTAGTGTCTTAGTTCTTTCCTATTAAAGCTTATATAAATTATTATAAGATACTTGATCATATTAAAAAATAAATTTAAACACTTAGAAAGAAATTAGAGTTAAAATTTCTGTGCTTCTAGGTACCAATAGCTTAAAGATTAGTTTCTAGAACAAGTCCGCCATTTTTAAGCTTAATTTTTGAAGAAAAATGATTCTTATAAGATCATTATGCCATATATTTTTGTATCCCCAAATAACTTTTGAACTAATTATCAAACTTTTAGGAATAATCAATGAGGATATTATACCGGTCAAATATAACTCAATTCTACATTATGTAACCCTATAGCGTCAATCATTTAAAAATGGCGAAAATTCAAATTTCTGATATACAGTACTGTATTCTCTATATGCAATCTGTTGCAAAAAAGACGTCGCATTTCTAAAAAATAGAGCGAGAAATGCGAAGCTTGGTATATAAATAAATCAGCTGATTAAAATTTCATTGCCAATGAATGCACATGAGAAGGGGCTTATGAACTCATGATGGAGTTGAGGTCAATATAAGGAGCTATGTTCGTAAGTACAGATATCTCTAACCGGTTTTACTATTTCATTATTACTAAGTAGTCTATGAAGATGCATCTATGACGTATCCGTCAGCAATATGAATAAATGAGCAAATTTGAGTAATTACTTATTCGCTTACAGCAAATCTGCGACAAACCTGTTTTGTTGACCAATCGTTTTATTTGCGCCAGAGTGTATTTAGAAGTAATTAATGAATTTTTATGAAATTTAACAAGAAAGTTGAGTCATTGAATATGATCTTGATGTCATATCAATTAATATTGTTTTCAATTATTTCAAATGAAGGTCGTTTAAATTTCTGATTTTCCTCCTAATTATTATTGAATTATTTAATAAATTTTTTTGACATTCAACAAAAATAGTATGCTATTGAAGATAATTTTGATAATATAAATTATCCCGAATTTTTAATCATTCCAAAATAACAAACGTATTTAAAAAAAATACTTTCCTGAATTTATCAATACTTTCAATATTGTTTTACTCATCCTATCCTATCGGCCGAATGGCCTCTATGGAAGCGTGCTATGTTTCCATCTTAGATGATTCAGGTTCAATTCGCCGGTCCCATACTTCCAGATTTTTTTCAGGAGGGGTCCTGGTCCGATTAGTTGAACCCATCCTCAACCTGACAATTGACCACACCAGGCGGCCGGATGGCCGAGTGGTAACGCGTTATCGTGCCAAGCTGGAGGACCCGGGTTCGCGTCCCGGGTCTGCTCCCGGATTTTTTTTTCGGGGTTACCCATCCTCTACCTGACAATTGACCACACCAGGCGGCCGGATGGCCGAGTGGTAACGCATTAGCGTGCCACGCTGGAGGTCCCGGGTCTGCTCCCGGATTTTTTTTCGGGGTGCTGGGCCCGGCCCGGTGATCCCCGTCCTTCACCATCCGGGTATATATAAAAGATAAAGTTTTATTATTAACTATAGTATTAAGTATAGTATTAACTCAACATTTGCTGAAAGGTGGTGCTGTAGACTGTCAATGTGGAAGTAATTCATATATAAAAGATAAAGTTTTATTATTAACTATAGTATTAACTCAACATTTGCTGAAAGGTGGTGCTGTAGACTGTCAATGTGGAAGTAAACCAATTGGTGTTGCATGTGGGTTACGTGCGGATATTTTGTTTCAGTTCCAGATGGGAAAAACTGTCATCTTTGATGAACACGTACAAGATGCAATTTATTCAGTAATTAAATCTAATAATTTCCAGTCTGGATTATTAATTGGTCAGGTAGGCAGTGAAGTAAACAGGTTTTTACATACTCGATATATATTTTCATCCCTAAAACATTAACAGTATCTATTAAATTTTACCAAATTTTTTATATAGAATTATCTGGGAAAACATAAACAAATCAAAACATTCTTCAAATTGATATTGTCATATGATTTTTTATCTGAACAGCAAATAAAATATTTTGATGTTTAAAAGTATTTCCACCCTCCGAAGCAAGGATTGTATTTAGGGATATATATTTGAAAAGCGATTTATCATAAGTTTAACACAGGGTCCGCTCCCTGATTGGAAAGGGGGCATAAAATATACAAAAAAAAAATTGACCACACCAAAGGGATGGAAAAGCCGTGATGGGCAATGAAATGCGCTGTCAAAGCGGAGTAAAACCACGACCAAAAAAAACATTCTATATTCTATAAATATGTAAATACTTTCAGATAGGTAGAGATCTAAATTTATGTAAAAACACAAAAAACATCCTATATTCTTCAAATATTCTATAAATATGTAAATACTTTCAGATAGGTAGAGATCTAAATTTATGTAAAAACAAATGGTTATAAAAATTTAATGTTGTGATGTGATTTTTGTTTTGTTATT
Source organism: Olivierus martensii (assembly GCA_000484575.1). Classification (NCBI taxonomy): domain Eukaryota; kingdom Metazoa; phylum Arthropoda; class Arachnida; order Scorpiones; family Buthidae; genus Olivierus; species Olivierus martensii. The sequence continues at coordinate 33,897 of AYEL01080608.1, forward strand.
CTTTATGAAATTTTAAAATATTTATTGCTAGTTTCTTTGATTTGTATTTTATAATGATAAAACTGAAAATACTATAAAATTAGATAAAATTAAGTAAAGAAGAAAATATCTAATTATTGACTTTTATGTTTTATATTCATTCTTTAAATTTAATATATAATTAAAACATCATTAATTATTGAGAAACACTCTTATTATTATAATTTTAATCTTCTTTTTTTGCTTTACAACGCTTTCCATACTGTTTTATATTAAGCAGCAGGTCATTAAGTGTCCACTAGGAACCGGTCATATTCCTAGTGAGGTTAGCCATCAGATGGAAGATGGAGTTTAGGGATCGGGCCTGGACTCCTCCTGAAAAATTCTTGGAGGTATAGGACCTGGAAATTAAACCAGATCATCAGAGTGGAAGCACAACACGCTTCGATTGTGGCTATCCGATATACTATAATTTTAGATCGAGATCATACATTAGCAACTTTAATTCGGCCAAATAAATAAATCTTCAGAGTGGAAACACAACACGCTTCGATTGTGGCTATCCGATCGACTATAATTTTAGATCGAGATCATACATTAGCAACTTTAATTCGGCCAAATAAATAAATAATTTTATGTTAAAATATTGAATTTACAAATTTTATAATATAGTTTAAAATATTTTTATAACTAATATAAATAAATTTACTATATGTGCTATAGTTTTTTTTAAATAATTTATTTATCATAAGTTTAACACAGGTTTAACCATAAGAAAACACAACAGTTTAACATAAATTCCAAATGTGTTGACAAAGTAAAAATATTTTTTTAATTATGCAATAATTCCAGAAAAGTAATAAATATATAAAATAGCAATTTTTAAAATTGAATTGTTTTTACAAAAATTCATTGTTTTATGTTAATTTCTGGAAAACTATCATATTCATCTTTGATTGGAATTGAACAAGGGATTTTCACTTCAATATTCTCTATATTTTAACATATCAGCATAACTAAATGAGTTATTTATTTAAAAAAGCAATTAAATATAAATTATAATATAATTGGTATATTTTGTTGCAAAATTGCATTGTTGATCAAGTGATGGTAATCCTGATTAATCAGATCAAGAATGCAAATATTTTTAAGGTTGCATGTCAAAGTTGGTTAAATTTTTATAAAAACTACTACTCACATGTGATCTAAATTGTAAACAATTTAAAAGTTTTAAATTTTGCATGTCCAAAAAATATGCCAACATGCCTTAGGTTTGCTATTCCTGAACCATATGAATTAATTATTATGGCAAATGTATGGTATGCATGCTCAAGGTTGGCAAATTTTTCATTGGCAAATTTTTTGGGCACACAAAACTTGGAACTGATATACAGTATGGTATTGATTATCCAAACTAATTGGACTAAGATTATTCAGTTAAGTAAATAGTTCAGATAATCAAACTTACATAAGAATATCTGTTTTACGTAAAATAGTGTAAATAAGTATATAATTTATTGTATGCAAGATTTTACTATCATATTTTAAAATATGAAATATTCTAAAAAATAATAAATTTATAAAATATGATCAAACCATCCACACATTCAACTAAAGTCAACATCTGATTTCTAACTCCTATAATGACAAATTAAGACTATTTCTGTATAATGCATATATCTTGGAATAAATAAATGAAAATGAATCCATTAAAGGATAGAAATAATACTTCAGCATAACAACTAGTTCACTAAAAGAAGATGCTATAACTTTTTTGGATGGCATTGGTTTGGATAATTGACTACTTTTGATAATTGATGCTGTACTGTATTATTTAAAATTTGGATTGGCATGTAAATGGTAGTTTTTACAAAAATTTAGCCTATTTTGGCATGTATCATTAAGGTTTGCTATCCCTATTATAAATCATATCTTTGACTATGATTATACCTAGCACAAATAATATCATGTGTAGTAAGTTTTTCAGACTTACTTTTTTTAGTACTAGTAAGAACCACAGTACTAATAAACTTTGTCTCATATATATAATTCTACACTGTACAATTTTGGTGAGATACAAGTACAATTAATCCTCGATTTATGATGGAGTTCAATTCCAAAAATTTCGAACTCTGCTGTCAAACACCAGAAATACACAAAATTTATGACTTGGCCATTGCCATTAAATATTATTACATTATTTTATCATAATAAACTTAAAACTTAACAAACATTAAATTTCAAGAATCAGACACAAAAAAAGGATGCTTTCCTATATTAAGCCATTAGATCAGAAAATTGAACCCAGATCAATTGCATTGATCAGTAACAGAATTTTTTGATTAGATTGCTATCATAAGCATAAATTGGTTGTAAGTCAAGACAATCATAAGTTGAGAACTACCTGTATTAATATTTTGTTGGCATTGCATAGTTTATGTAGTTGATATTAGTATCAAGAAGATACAGAATAGAATTATTCTCAGTAATGCAGCTTTTGTAATTCCCTAATAAAAATAATGCTAAATGAAATTTTCCAATTAGAAAGTATTAATAGTGTATTATAATGGAACTTTAAGTACTTGCAAAATTCAGTAGCCTACAAAGAACAAAACACTTGATTATTTTGATTATAAACATATAATTATTTTAAAATCATTATTGTTATTTGAAACTTGTAAATATTTATTAAAATTCTTACAAAATTCATTATATGTGCTATAGTTTTTTTTTTAATAATTTTTTATTTTTCAAAAAATTGAAAAAAACTGAATATCTTTGCTTTAACAAAAAATGGAGCTTACATGCATATTTTATACAGTATACAGTACTTATATTGAATCTTCGCATAATATTGATTTTCATTTTGCTTTGATTTTACACAATTATATAATTAAAATGAAAGGAATTTTGTACGAAGCATAGACTATCGTAAAATAAATTCAATACATCTGAATTATCAAAGAAATTATATCTTAATTTAATTTAAAATTATCAACAAAATTATATTACATTTTATAAAGACATAATATTTTTCCTATATTGAAATAGGAAAAATATTATATTTATCATTAAATTTTAAAATTGGAAACTACATACTGTATATTTGAATGAATGCAATATTCTCAGTAATGAAAATTTCCTCGTGGATTGTAATTCATATAAAAAATAAAGTTTTTCTAAAAAGCAAAGGTTATATTTAATATATTATTAACTATTCTAAATTACTTTACATTGTTAATTACTCTAAATTTTAATTAACATCAAAACTTCATGTTGCGATACAATGATTAATTGATTTCAATAAGATTGAGTAAATATATTAATGCCAAATTAGAAAATAATTATTATATACAGTGATATTTTCTATGATGCTTTTGAATGGCTTTTATTAGGCCTATATATAATAATAGAGCAAAGTAATGAATACGAAAAAATACTTCAACTTATTTTTAAATGCATGATGAGCAACAGCTTAATTGATTTTTTAAAAATGTATTGAGATCAGATTTCATGAACAACAGCTTTAGAAAAGTTTACATGCAGTAGGTTCTGGTTACAATAATAATACAGTATATAAGAAACTGATAAAATAAATGCATGAGAGGCCATTATGTGTCTTAAATCACAAGTTTTGGATTTTATATATTATGTCTTAAATGATATTTTTATAAATAATAGAAGAATGATATTTTTTCCATCCTTGATATTAATTTGTTAGTCAAACTAATAGCCTATACATTTTGCAAGAAATGCATCTATAAATGATAGTATAGATAGTATTAATTAAATAAAACTTAATTAATTAAATGATTTTATTTAAAAATAAAAATATAAAAATAAGCTAATTTTTTTAAAATTTCACATTAGATTAAATTGCATAATACAGAATTTTCACGATTGGCATAATGATAAAAACCTATCAATTGATTACAAAGACATTATGACGACATTGATTAGGGAGTTGTGAATATATTAATAAAACATTATTATTACTGTATTAATATTTTATACTTTTGTATTATTGATATCGTCTGCATTTATGTTTATTTTTCGTTTATATTGTATTATTCATATTAATTCTTTTAGTAAATGGTTTTGTCATTTATTTATATTGTTTTCGTAATTTTGATCACGGGGTTGAATTGCTTTAGCATGGTTTTTGAAATTTGTAATATTATAAATAGGAATTCTTATAATAGAACGAATTAAAATTAAGTAAATTAGTAGAAATTTTCTGGTAAATTAATTGCTTTGCCAATTCTACGCAGTTAGAAAATTATCAGAAATAATCTAGTGCGTATTATAGTTGCGATTGTTTACTTTTCTTGGATAAATCTACCAATATTTCCAATTTACGACTGTATCAATATTTAATAACGATAAATAATGTCATTTATATTGGAGATAAATAAATACAGTAAGCATTCATTTAAGATTTAAAATAATTAAAAATTTTATGCCTTATATAAATTTCGATTTAACAGGAAAATTTTTTCTTATTAGTTGCATAAAGTTTTATAATTTTATGCTATTTAATCTGAACATTTTAAGCTGTTTAAGTATATATTAAAAAATCAATAATTTAAATATATTAGTACTGAAAATTAAATATAAATCTAATTGTCAATAAGGTACTGAAGACATTAAACATAGAATACGACTGTATGTTTTATCGAAATCCGCGAAATTTATAGTACTGAAAATTAAATATACTGTAAATCTAATTGTCAATAAGGTAGCCTACTGAAGACATTAAACATAGAATACGACTGTATGTTTTATCGAAATCCGCGAAATTTATAAATCCTGAATCTCGGGAATTCCGCATATTTTTCCCAGGAACAAATTATTTTTTTTATATTGACCGTGAATAAATGTTATTTTCCTAGCAATTTGATAGTATTTTCATTTTGTACAACTAAAAAAGCAATAGATTTAAATTAAATTCGAAATAAAAATTATAATAATTAAGCAACCATATAATTTGTACAGTAGGTGATCGGTTAACGAACATAATCCGTTCTAAGATCATGTTCATTATCCGAATTGTTCGTTAACCGATCATCGATTTATCATAGGTTTTTATGAAATTTGATTAATTGGTTCTGGAGACCCAAAAAAATAAATAAAAAATTATATAATTTCTTACTGTTTATTTATATGTAATGCAATAATATATACATACATAGTCTTGCACTTTCATCTATTATGTTTATTCATAATATATACTTACATAGTTTCGCATTTTAATCTATTATGTTTATTTTCGATAATATATACATTCATAATCTTGCATTTTCATTTATATGTTTATTTTCTAAATAAAAATTTATATAATTTCTTACTACATTTATTTATATGTAATAACAATAATATAGCATACATAGTCTTGCAATTTAACCTATTATGTTTATTTTCCGTTAAAAAATCTGTCCAATATCGATTGCTTTTCTCCCTTCTTCAGGATTTTTCGGAAGTAATTAATAGCATTGTCGTTGTACAGATCCCAAGCCTATTGGCCTCATCTTAGTATGGGTGCATTCTAAGACCAAAATGTTGTAAAATCTCTCTCTTACCATTCTAAGACCAAAAAATTGTAAAATCTCTCTCTTACCTTCTTTAATAACGTTTGATTTGTTTTAAGTTGTATCCGAGTTCATTTTAATCGGGAAAAACTACTGCTCTCCCATCCTTACCCATAAATCCACGAAAGCGCAAAACCTAAGCCTGTCATTCCGTTAGGTTAGTTAAGCCGCCATATCCTCGTGAGATATTTTTATCTCGCGACGCTACTTATAGAGCTCGAATCATCAATGGTCAACAGTCATGATGGGGTCAACCAGATAGTTGAAGGATGAAGTTCAACGGATCGAGTCCGGATCCCTCCTGAAAAATTGGGGAGGGGCCCGGATCCTCCAGGATGGTAAGCCACAGCTTTACCACGTGGCCATCCGGCCAACCTGTCAATTTGTCAGTCTGCGGGTCCCACAGTTTGTTCTATGAAGTGTTCGTTATCCGAACATAAAAATCTTTCGCGAAAGTGTTCGTTGAACTATTCGTTAACTCATCACCCACTGTATTGACATTAAAAATAAATATGGCGGATAATAACAATAGATTTTCTTTAAAATTTATCGATTTTCATCGATTTTTTTATTAAAATAATAAAATATAGAAGAAATCATCGAATTTTGAATAGCTATTTTAAATATTAATTTTATATAAACTTATCGAAAAATTTTTATTAAAAAATTTATCGATGGAATTATATAAAATTATTAAAGTACTTACTTCAAATACAAAATACGTGGTTCCAGGATGTAGTGACAAGGCTATAAGCTAGTGAAATGTAGTCGACTTGTAAAAGAGTTTAAGTCCAAATCTTGCCAAAAATTTAATATATAAGTATGAAATTTTTAAAATATGTTTAAAACATATGGAAATAGATTTTGTATATCTCAATTTTATTAATTTCGGCATATTTCAAATTTTATAAGAATATCATTTTGGAATATTTTATAAAATTTTATAATATTTTTTAATGGAATTTTCGATCCCCTTATAACTTTACTAAATTATATATACTTTTACATTTTAATCATACAATTTGATGAAAATATCATGAAACTATGCTGAAGATTCTAAACTCTAATATAATTTTTATGGCATTTCATGAAAAAAATGACGATAGTGTGAAAATTTTGAGATTATAAATAATTATTGTAATTAATGATCATTAGTGTACGGAAATTAGAAATGCAATATGGGACAGTCTAGGGTTTAAAAAACATTTTGCTGTTTTTTAACAAATGCTATTTTTTATAATACATCATTAGAATTACATCATTAGCTGGCATTGATCGATCATTAGAATTACATCATTAGCTGGCATTGATCGATCATTAGAATTTACATCGTTATACCCCGGTCACACTGCAGCTTAACTGCCATTACCATAACCGCTGTTACGATATCTGCCGATACGGTATCTGCGGTTAAGAAAGTGGTGATCACATTGCTAACTGCCATTATTCAGGTTTACTAGAGCACTTCGGGATATCACACACATCTACAACTATTGTATATCATGAAATATTTACAATGCATTCTACTAACTTGTATAATTTTGTCAGCGATTCCATCTTATTTTTTATCGCTTCTACCGCTCTGGATACACCAAACTCCTTTTGTAACTTCTCCTCCATTTTCATATATAGTTCTTTTTTATCTTTTCTATTTTTCCTTTGGAATATAATCTCTCTCATTTATATTAATTTTTATGGAAAAATATTTCTATAAATTTCCATATTTTATTAATATGAAAATTTTCAAAATAGATCTTGTTGAAGATTGGGTTTGTATGTGTTAGGTTGAGGACTACCTTATACATTATACATTTCTCAATGGTTCCTTTATTACTAAATATCTCCTAAAATATCGATCATAGGAAAATAATTCTCCTACGAAAATTCCACAAAAAATTGAAGCAATCAGATTCCGTTAGAAAAATAATACACTTTCATTCGAGAAAACAAAGTTGAAGCATGCGCTGCACAAGAGGATGCGCAGAAAAAAATATTAAGGACGGATTTTTATTTGGAAGGGAAATGTAACAGGACACAAGTGTTTTAGGGTTTTCACATATACCTGATAGTTTTCGAGAAAAATGCCTGATCCACAGAAATGTGGGCACCCTGTATATATAAGGTAGTTCTCGACTTATGGTGTCTCAACTTACAATGATTCGCACTTACAACAGCCAAAAATTATTACTAAAAATTCTCTAATTCAACTTTGCTGCTTGCATATACATACATATATCACATTGCTTTTGTATATACATCACAGTGTTGCCATTAGTTGGCAAGCAAAGCCATATTACTGTATCTTGTTGTATTTCTGTCATGTCCAATAAGAGAAATAATACTAATAATGAAAATTTCAACATAAAAATTACCTTTTTAACCATTTTATTATTTATCACCTTTTTAACCATTTTAAGTTAAATAGAAATCTAATTTATGAAAATATTAAAACAGAAATCAAACAAATCACTACATGGATCAATGCAAAGTATTTGTTAAATATATTAAATAACTTAAACACAGAAGAAGGAAAGTTGTGTATTCAAGAGAATTATTGATTATGTGATGTCTGTATTGAGAAATTTTCTATTATTTTTGAACATTACAAAATGTTACTCATTAAATTTATGATTATATTTTCCATTTTATTATTCAATAAAGATGTTTTTTTTTTTTCTTTTTAGGCTGGAAAAAACTTTGAATTATTAAACAGTGACGATCATAAAGGTTTAATAAAGAAATTTGATAAAGATGTTTCAAAATGTAGACCAGATATCACACATCAGGTTTGATGATTTTTAAAATTTTAATTTCTTACAAGAGTGTTTATCGACATGATTCTTCACAAAATAAGGCATCAGCAAATAGTATTCATTCTTTTTTCTTTCTCTCTCTCTCTCTCTCTCTCTCTCTCTACTTCATATGCTTTTTGGCATTGAATTGCTTTGAATATTTGAAAAATAATAAAAACTGTATTTGGTGTTTATTTTATAATCAAATAATTATAAATATTACATTGGTGTTCAAAGAAAGTGCATAACTTCTTAAAATTGTAAGTATTGTCTGAATAACTCAAGTATATGGCAATATTTCATATAGATTGCATCAGATAAGCTTGACATATGTAAATGATGATGTAATATTACATCAGCTGTTACTTTCAGCTATATAAGATTTCTCTGTAAGAGTTGCAGTCATTTCTTGCTTGTGTCATAATGACTATAAAACAAAGATATTTATTAATAATTAATATAAAACTATTATTAAGTATATTTTTGTTTATATTTCTAGTTGGGATGCTAGTCATTAATGTAACAACCATTATAAAAAAGAGTTAGAAATGTGAAATTCCCAGGTGATGCACTTTCTTTGAAGACCAGTGTATATATAATTATTGATAAACTGACAAGGGACTTTCACGATTTTGTGAATTTGATTTCTGAAAATGCATAGCACCATTCGATAAAGCACCTTAAGAAATCTCTAAACAGACAACATTTATTGGCAAACTGCTGATGAGATGAAAGTTACAGAAGTTCAAAGTTCATAGAATAACTGGTATTATATAATTTTTAAAGAACATAGTACATGGTTAATTGCAACTGTTGTGTATCTTAAGGATGATAGTGTGGTTCAGACAAAAATGGGAGAAATGGTGTGCACATTGAAGAAAGGTAAAGATGGATTATCGGGTTTGTGACATATTTCACAAGTATTGAAATTGAAGAAATTCACTCACTCCCAATTTACAGATCCAATTTCCCAAAATATGATCTAATATTCTTTCTACAAAACTGGATATCTTGATGGCAACTTAACATTCATTACACTATTGATTACTTGCTTCGATTTCAATATTTGTCAAGCATGTCACAAATCCAATTGTTCATCTTTATCTTTCTTCAAATGATTGCTATTCCTCCCATTTTTGTGAATTGCACCATCATATTTAACGTAGGTTACACAATTAGTTGCAATTAAACATGTACTATGTCATTGAAAATGATATAATATCAGTTATTCTGTGAACTTTGAACTTCTGTAGCTTTTGTCTCATCAGCGGTCTGGCAATAAATATTGTCTATTTAGAGGTTTCTTAAGGTGCTGTATCAAATGGTGCTATGCATTTTCAGAAATCAAACTCACAAAATCATGAAGTTCCCTTGTGAATTTTGTGTCTGAGTTTAATAACTTCTGATTGAAAAGTGATATAAAAACTAAACAAGAAGAAAACATTTACAATAAAAAGTTAATATTTTTATTGTGAATGTTTTTCTTCTTGTTTAGTTTTTATCACATAAAAAATAAAGAATTCTAGTATAAAAGAATAAAAATTCAATGAGTTAGTTTGTTGCATTCATTGAAAAATTTGGTTTGCTTGTGTTTTAGCATATAAATATTCA
>AYEL01080609.1:0-31312 GCA_000484575.1 Olivierus martensii
ACCACCGTGGATGTATACAATATCTAAATAGCTGATTTTATTTAATTCTTGTAATTTTATAGAATTTAATAATTTATTCTAGTAAAATATACATGGTATAGTGAACCAGAAGTTTGTTGGATGATTAAAGAGTTCATTTTGGCTATTTATTAAAGTGAATAACATGAAAAGCTAAGTGGCATCTTACCCGGAATATTCGGGGTAAGATTTAATTGTAACTTTTTTTAAAAAATAATAAAAAATTACCCGATTGTTATATCAAAGATTTTGATGGAGTCCTATATGCACAACACTTGTAAGTTTAAGTACAAAAAATATGAAAGGAAAATCAAAAAGCTAAAGTATGGCGACTTCCCCCGATCCACTATACTGTACTAAATTAAAGTATAGCGACTTGCCCTGATCCTTTATAGAATACCTTGTATTTTAAATTACGACTCCGAAATGCTCCATTCCTGAGGAAATTTTGATTCAGAGTACCTATGTTATCTTCGGGATCATGAAAAATTATCATGCCACGTTTGCTCCCAATAAGTCAAACAGTATTGTATCCATTCGAAATACACAAATAGAAATAACGATTCCAAAATGCCTCACTCTTGGGTTAGTTAGTTTTATTACGCCGCCATATCCTCATGGGATATTCTTTATCTGGCGGCCACTCTTGGGGCGATTTCATCCACGATATCTTATGTTACCCAAAGTCACAGGATCATGTTCCCTATTTGTCAAACGATGTAGGAGCCTATGCGGTATAGACAGATAAAAATATCACCATTTTATATACATTACTGTATTAGTAAAAAAATAAATCTAATAATAAAAAGTATATTTTAAAAATAATCCAACCGCTAAACGATATGGCATCATCTATCGACAAAAATATTATTTTTTTAATGTTCAATTATTTGGGAATAATAAATAAAAAAATTTGAGATTTTGAATTTTTTTCTTTGGATGTGATCTGTACTATCTCCGTCCGAATTCGAACGGCTGAGGATTTCCATCACCCACTTTGTTGTTGAGCATATATATATATATATACTCTTGGGGCGATTTCATCCACGATATCTTATGTTACCCCAAAGTCACAGGATCATGTTCCCTATTTGTCAAACGATGTAGGAGCCTATGCGGTATAGACAGATAAAAATATCACCATTTTATATACACTACTGTATTAGTAAAAAAAAATAAATCTAATAATAAAAAGTATATTTTAAAAATAATCCAACCGCTAAACGATATGGTATCATCCATCGATAAAAATATTATTTTTTTAATGTTCAATTATTTGGGGATAATAAATAAAAAAATTTGAGATTTTGATTTTTTTTTCTTTGGATGTGATCTGTACTATCTCCGTGCCGAATTTGAACGGCTGAGGATTTCCATCACCCACTTTGTTGTTGAGCATATATATATATATATACTGTATATTAGATACAATAAATTCTATATACATTGATTTTTAGTCCCTATTTAATTATTTATTGCCATTTTGAATGGGCTTAAAGTAGGCATGTTTCACTTATCTATTCTATTTTTTGTCTGTCATAATGCTATATTAAGTTTTGATTATTAAAATAATAATTTATTCTTGAGTATTTTATCATAAGAAAACAGATTTTTTATGTTTTGCATATCATATAAATTTAATGAAATTTATTCTATCATTTGATTTTAATAGCCTATTTTCCAGAGGGAAGTAAAGATTATGAGATTACCAGACTCTCTATTCTGGTATTCTCTAACTTTTGAATTAATTAGTAAATCTTACCTAATATCTTTGGAAATCGTGTAATTTCAGACCTTTATTTTTATCCCAGTATCGGATATCACTTTATAAACATTCCCTTTGAGAGACTTTCTATTTGCTGCTGTATTAAAGATGATACAATTATGTTATGAAATTTGATATTGTAGTAATAGTCTATCACTAAAATGCATATTGATGCTACATCATTTAATCCTATAGTTGTAACCATTTAAAAATGACAAAAGTTTAAACTTTATCTTAATATATACTAAACTATTTGATTTTTATGAAATTTAAGAAAATGATCATGCCATTGAATATTATCTCATGACCAATCTGCAACTATTTAAAAATAACAACGTTTAAATATTCAAAGGTCTCATCCTAATAACTTTTGAATTATTAGATTGATTTTAATAAAACTTAACAGGATAATCTGGCAATTAAAGTTAAATTTTAAATAACGTTAGTTAAATCCTATAAATTCATCAGTTTTAAAAAAAGACAGACATTCAATATTCTGAGGTTACACTGCAATAAAGATGCGAAAACATGCTGTACATTTATTAAGATATTTTATATCACTATACCCTTTTCAAAGAAAGAAGAACCTTCAAGGCCAAATTCGATGATCGACGAGTCTTTTCAGTTAGGATTAAAGAAAAGTGATACCGTGTAAAATGGATCGCAGTAGAGAATTTATTACCATTTTCGACTTGATATTTGAATTAAAACATAGTAATCAGGTTAAAATATTTCAATTTTTACTTTATAAATGCTAAAATTAATTATAATTTGAAAATTTATTTTAAAAATTTACATTTTATTACTTTAATTTTTATTGTTTTTATTATACATTTGGTTACTCCTTATCAAACGTTTTAGTCCGAAAGAGGACTGTTTGTTTAAGTTCTGTAAAGAACTGTTAAAATAGTCCTGAAAAGGACTTTTTATTAAGGCACGGTCAAACCTCGGAAGGTGCGTTTCTAACTTCATCATCACTGCTACTGGTGTCTGTATCTCCAGAAAAACTGATGATAAATGGATCTCGATTAAATGATCCGTTTCCCAATATAATTTTTCTATACCTTTAATATGCTCAATAACATTTTTCCAATTAGAAGCCGTAATATTACGAATAGCGGTCGATGTCAGCTGTTCGACATCAGGTAACTTAAACGATGTTTTTTGATCGAACAGTTTCATGATAAAAGGTAAACTACTATTGGATGAACGAAACAGAAACCGGCTATTCTATTGAATGACTTGACCTTTGCAATCCATAAGCTCTTTACCATATAAGGCAGCTCATCTTTCTTTGAAAAGGGTATAATATTAGATGGTCTAACAAGTAAGTGTTAAAATCATGTTAAAACACAAGATATATTGCCTTCCTCATTGCTCTTACAGTTTTAGAAGATTAGTACGAGTATTATTTAAGTCAAGGATTCTGAAAGTTTTTATGTTGTCACTAAAGTGGCCATCAGCAATTTCTGATGACCGCATTATTGACCATATAAAAATTTAGATCAGTCAATGCAGCTACCAGCAACTGGTGGTCACATCTTTTCTTAATGTAAAAATCTGATCTTTTTTTTAACGTAACAAAAACTTATTACAAGTATTTAAATTTTATAGTATAAGGATAAGAGATATCTATTTAAATATTAAATTTTTATTTGAAAAAATATTAATTTTTAATTAAATAAATAAAATTTACAATCAACTATTTTTTGATGGTTTCTGTTAATTTAATATAAGTAGTTTATTTTTATAAACATAATAAATAAGAAAAATCCAATTTTACTTAAATTTTGACCCTTATTTAGACATAAAAATATTTTTTTGTAGCTGCATTAAAATCTCGTAGCAGCATGAGATTTCAATGGCAGTATTTGAAAATAGCTGATTTAAGTTATTTCTATAAATTAATGTACGAATTAATTCTATTTAAATATTACTAGGTAGCATTGGGTATGTCAGCTAGCATACAATAATAATAATAACTACATAAGCATATTAGCATAGTATTGACAATAGGATTAAGAAACTATTTAATAGATTGTTATGACATTTACCATATAAATTACGCCACTGAAGATGATTTTGTTGATATATATTTTAATCCCTTAGCATCCATCATTCCAAAATAAAGAACCTATTTGGAAAATAGGAGATTAGGTCTTTCCAGAATTATCTATATTCTAAAATGGATAATGTACAAATTAAAGGAATCATTAAACTTTTTCAGTAAAGTTTTAAATGCCGGCAATATTATAAATTCTACTTGTTTTTACACACATTAAAAAAAATCACTAGTAATATGTAGTTTTTATGGCATGAACACTTTTCTTTTTGCCATTTGTACTTTTGAGTTATGGATGGATTTTCTGAACATCTGTTTAGAGCGGAAAATTTACAAACGACAATTGATTAATACAGAAATTGATACAATAAGATTATTTATTTATAAATATCTTCAAAATTAAAAAATACAATTTTATATTTCACAATTATTCATGAACTATTTGCTCAGAATATTTTTTACTTGTTTTCTATATGTCACATTGAAAACAAAATGAACAATTGCCAATACGCTATTATTTTAATTATTATTAAAAATGTAAAATTAATAATATGTTATTAAAAATATATAACTTACTTTCGAGAAATGTTTTCTATTATATATTTTTAAGTTTTAAGTTAAAAATAAAATGTTTTATGTGTTATAAAATTGACAAATTTGAAGAAATGCATCTGTTGAAGTTGAATAATTGGTTTTGTAAAAAGATATTTTCAAGAGAAGTGCTAAAAAAATATTTTTAGAATTATCCTTAAAATTTACAATAAATTTTAATTGAATTTTCACGCCTCAATTTTTCTTTTATTGCGAAAAGATTAAAATAATGCAAATATATCTTTTATAATAAATGAATAAAATAAATATATTGTTATATTAATGTTTTAAAATATAATAAGTCAATAATTTTATTTTTTTAAATTTCTCAATAGTGTTTATTGATGTTATTTGATAGTCCTTTGAACCGAGCTGGTTTGCTTCAAGTATATATTCATACTGAAAAAAATGTACTTATTGAGTTAAATCCTCAAACTCGAATACCAAGGACATTCAAGAGATTTTCAGGTTTAATGGGTAAGATATACAAATTATATTCTACTTAGTTTTTTAATCTTTTAATTCATCTCTGAATAATTTTATCTTATTGGTTCTTCATTAATATTTATTATTAAAAATTTTTATCTGTTTCAATTATCATTATTATTTTTAGGAAAATAACAAATGTCTTATGTTATTCCTCTACACTGAATTTCAAGTGATTTTGAAACAATTTAGGTTTATGATTTTGGACAATTACAAATATTATTTTCGAATAGCAATATTATTCAAATCCTGTTATATATATCTGATTTTTATATGAACTAGCACAAAAATGATTATAAGCTAAAAATACAAGATTTTTGAAAGATTAACAGTTAAATGACTATTGTAAAAATAAAAAAAAAGATGGTCTTTATCAGTTTTATTTGCAATTACTAATATATATATAGGTATCCCTCTTATAACACTTATCCTACAACACGGTTTCGTTCCAACATGATTTGAACATGTACAACTTGGTACTTCTACAACACTGTTTTTATTTAACACATTTATAAAATTATGTTTACTCTCCTACAACACAAAATATTTTCATTAATTTTTGTAAATTTATACTAGGGACACACAATACACACACAAAATGCAATCATTGGTTTGCTAAAATTAGTCATAAATGCAATTTCGGTAGTTGGCCGTGAGAGGACAATATGCAGTCTATTTTTGATTTTTATTGGTAATTGAATTAATTTTGTGATTGCATTAATTGTCACCATTTGAGTATTTTGTGTTCCAAATGTACAGTTCTTGGATAAAAAGTAAGTTTTTGTTCTTCAATAGAGGAATGTGAAAGAGAAGAAAGACATTTTATTCATAAATTTTTTGGGGTATATGTTAAGGAATGAATGTTTTATAGTGAGTTAGAGTACAGAATTTGTAAAGAGAGCAGAAGATACACAAACTTTAAATGTGGAAAAAGTTCAGAAAGTGAAGTTAATATTGTTAAAAAGAAGAAACATTCTCATTTTTAATGAACAGCAGTAAAGAAGATATAATTATTAAATGAATGTTATATAGGCTGTACACTTTTTTCTTTCCTTTTGTTTGATATATATCATTTTTTTAGGGTGTTACATATATATTTTTTCTTTCTTTATGTTTCGTGTTATTAATATTCTTAATAAAAATTAAGTTCCGTGTGTGGAATTAAAGAAAGTTATTTATTTTTCATTGGGCTTGGAATGTCTCTCTCCTTTTTGTATTGGCTCTGGGTCTCATATAACACGGTTTCGCACAACACGCTATTTTCCAGGAACTTATCTACCGTGTTATAGGAGAGATACCATGGTTGGAAAAGCCTTAATTATTAAAAACACTAAAAATTTAAAATCTGAACATCAGAATAAAATATTTTTATATCTTTAATATATTTTTTAATAAATGCATTTTATTAAAAATGCATAATGATTTATGGCTATGCATTTGAAAGTTTATCTTTTTTATAAGTTTTAATTCTTTTAATATTTTAAATAATTTTTGCTGAAGTTTCATATAATATCTTAGTTTCAATATATTATTAAAAAATTTTAAATTATTTATAAAGCAATGCAAAATGAAAACATCAAAATTCAATCAGATAATTTTATATCTAATATAATTATTATGTGAAAATATTTGCATAATTTTTAAATCAAAATAAATGAGAAAGATAAAATCATACAAAGTTTTTTAATAACTTTATTTTGTTTATTTTTCAGTTCAATTACTTCATAAATTAAGTATTAGAGCTGCAGAATCTTCACAAAAGTTATTAAAGGTAAACTGTTATCCTTATATTCAAAATTAAAATTTTAATAAAATTTATTTGAATAATATACAGATTCTAACTTTTATTCAACTATATTTGCTTGAAGAAATAATAAATATATTTTTTAAAAACAATGCATCTATTAATAGATATTCTGTTTTAAGGAAATTTTATAGTATTGATGTACATCTTATAAATATATTTATTTGCTTTTATTTTGAAAATTTACTTCTTTTTTCTGTATATCATATTTAATTAATCATCATCATAAAATATTCAATAAGAAAAGTGTATTTAAATTCTTACTTATTTTATAAATTGAAAGATAAACAAAAAGATATAATGTTTTTTTTCTTTTGTTTGGTAAATCATATCACTTGATTAATCTACCTTATATATTATTATATATGTAGTATTTTCCAAACTGTGGTTTCCAACTAGAGTTGCTTTTTCAAGTCAACTTAATCCGAAAAGCTTGAGGTTTCTTGCAAATAAATAGATCACCAAATAACTTTTAAATAACTCAAGCTTTGGTGTTTTTAAATCTCTTTAAATTTGTCTCCTGAGACTTTAAAATTAGTAAACATTATTTATTGAGTGACAGAAATTATTCTATGAAATTTTTGATCTTGAACATTTGCTTCAACTTTAATCATATGGCCCAATGATTTACACACTTCAATTAAATTTAGTTATAATAAGCAATAAAGGAAATGATTAACTGTAATGAATTGCCTTGGAACAAACAGAATCTCAAATATGTAGGATTTGAAATATTGAGATTCTATTATGTTTATATACAATATATGTATTTTCCTGACTTAAACAATTAATTGAGACAAGGTTTTTATGTAAATTAAATTTTGCATAATTCAGGAAAAATTCCAGAACTAGTTGACTACTGTGATTGCACTTACATTATTATGCACCATATTGTTCTCTGACTGAAAGGGAGACAATACTACATGAAACATTATCATACCGGTAATATTATACTTAAAATTAATAAAAACAAAACAAATAAATCAAGTAATGTGTACTTTTAAATGTTGTAAACTAATGTGTATTAAATGTGCAAACTAACATGTAACAGTAATGTTTTAAATGGTGTAAACATGATAGTTTACAACATTTGTAACTTACAAATACAATAAATGTTTTTGATATATATCTCATAAAAAGAAAATTTTTTTTTAAATTTCATACATAAAGTCTGATTTATGGAGATCAGATATATGTAAGCCAAGTCTCATAAAAAGAAAATTTTTTTTAAATTTCATACATAAAGTCTGATTTATGGAGATCAGATATATGTAAGCCAAGGAATATCTGTATGTTACTTTCTGATTGGGATTAATTACTACATAAATTTATTTATATATTTCTGTTTAAATGTTTAAATAAGTTTTGTAATAATAAATAAATTATATTTATTAATATACTGCTATTCAATGGCAGATCCAGAAAAAATAACAAGATAGACACAATAATGTAAATAATTATATTGCTTATAATTTAAATGATTGGTGAAATGATTGGTTTCTTCAAAAATTGATGAAAGCATATACTCCTTACTCTGAATTTATATCTGTTAATTATAAAATAATTAACTAATTACTATATAATCATGTATAAGTTGATCATATGCTTTCAAGTGTTAGTCCAGTATATTTGTTGAAATAAATCATTAATTTTTTTATAATTTAAAAAATTCTCAAAATCCAGTTCACTATTGGTATAAATGACAAAATGCCAGAACTTACAGCACTGAAATGTTGCAACTGAAAATGTAAATGGAGAGCAGGAAATGATCACATTGCAGTCATGTTTCTCAACAATCTGATTTTATTAGTGTTTTTTTGGCAGAAAATATTAAAATTTGTCATTTTCTGTAGGCCTCAAGATATTAAAATTATAGGAGACATCAACCTGCCACAGTTTGTTAAAGACGTATATTTTTATGGGCCCAATAAAATAGCTGTTGAACCATGGGACTGGAAAAAAACGGCAACATAATTAGAACCAATTTTAAAGGATTGTGATAACATAGAAGCAGAAAGAATCAGGTGGCTAATGGCAATGAATGCAGCGAAAGATAACAAGAAGCTAAAAGAAGAGAGTGCCTTTTACAGGAAAGTGAAGAGAGCTACCAGATGGCTTAGAAAAAACGACATAACTTGTGCAAGGGACGATAAGTCCAAAGCAATTGTGGGTGGCTAATGGCAATGAATGCAGCGAAAGATAAGAAGAAGCTAAAAGAAGAGAGCGCCTTTTACAGGAAAGTGAAGAGAGCTACCAGATGGCTTAGAAAAACGACATAACTTGTGCAAGGGACGATAAGTCCAAAGCAATTGTAATATTAAAAAAGGAATTGTACTTTATTTATATATTCAAACTGCAGGTATGGTTAAGATGAAGGAAAATCCAACAGAAAGAATAGTTCAAAAACTAGATAGAATCCCGAGATCAAAGAAATGCTCAAGTTTATAAAGAAAACGAAAGTACTATCACCAAAGCCACCTGGGATGTTTGCTTTTATTAAAACCCACAAAACACCTATAGGAATAAGACTGGTGGTAGAAAGAACTGATACCCCAACATTTTTGGTAGAGAAAGCGTTGGCAAAATGGACTAGAGAAAAACTAAAAGGATATGAATGGTTGCTGACTTCCTCTAGACAGTTTATTGATGCTTTATTCGAGGTAGGCCCTCTCCCGAATGAGATTATAAAAGTATATGATTACGAGGCTCTCTACCCGTCAATAAAATTAGAACCGGCATGTTTACTGCTGTACCATATGCTCATAGAAAATTTATTGGAAGAAGAAACGGATCCAGAGCTGCTAAGGAACCTCTGTCACCTCTTAATCCATGAAGCATATTTCCAATTCAAAGATGAATTTTACATGCAAACAACTGGTGTCCCATAGGAAGCCCACTAGTGGGCATACTAGCAGAACTAGTGGTACAAAAGAAAGAAATAGAAGTATTACAGCAACTGAGCCCAAATGTGAGACTATTTAGAAGATATATCGATGATATAATTATTATAAGGGAGAAGACAAATGATAATACAAAAATAGAGCAGCTCTTTGATGATCCGAGTTTAGGACTCAAAAAAAAGTAAGAGAGGATGAAGAGAAATAAATTATCTGGATCTAAAAGTAAAAATAGTTAGGGGAGAATAGAACAGAAACCGTAAACAGAAGTCTACCGTAAAGACACACATGTTCCCCTATTTATTCATAAAAAATCGAGAGAACCATGGCATGTAAAAGTGGCGGCATTTAGAGCCCTCTTGAAGAGGATTCCCATACATTGCTCTACATGGGAAAGTATTAATGAAGAGATAAACTGGATTACTGAACAGGCAGAAGCCCATGGCTACAATCTTAATGTAATTATAAGAATGTGGAGAAGCATACAGAATAAAAAAAGAAAACATAATGATGAACAACCAGATGATGTAACGAACTCGGAAGAGCAAAAAAACCCGTATACAGTTGAGACAAATCCATTTATCCTGAAATACAAGACATTGATAGAGAAGGCAGCCGGTAGAAAGATAGTTTTATCGAGGGGGAATACCGTTTTTAACATAACAAGGAATGACAAAGATAGAAGAAAACCATTAGACATGCCAGGTATATATAAAATTAAAATAGATAATAATGATACTAATAAGGAAGAGATTTACATAGGTTCAATGGCGAGGTCCATAAATAAAAGGCTCCGGGAGCATAAAGCAGATAGCGAGAAAGACAAAGGCACTACTGTGTTAATGCAGAGATTGATGGCGTATAATGCTACTCCTAAGTGGCAAGAAAGTGAAGTGGTAAGTATCATAACAGACCCAGAAAAACTAAAAACGGCAGAGGCAATAGAAATATTTGATAACAGAGCCTCAGGCATGAACGTAATAAACTACAACGAACCGCAAAAAATAAGCATGGCATGGGAATACTGTCATAAAGTAGAAACATTGTTATAAGAATAAAAACCGCAAAGATTTTTTTAAAATAAAAATATGAACAAGATAAGAAGAAAAAACTGTTTATTATTTCGCGGAAGATAATGATATTAATTATTGATTATGGAAGGGCTATGATTATTTGACATTCATCTAAAGTTGAACAAACATGCTATGAACTTTTATAAATTTTATAAAAATTTTGAGTAACATTTTAGAATTTTTGAACTTAGAATAAACTTTCTAACTTTATAGTTCTAACTGTGTTTAGTGATTCAAATGTAATGAACTTTTATAAATTTTATAAAAAGTTTGAGTAACATTTTAGAATTTTCGAACTTAGAATAAACTTTCTAACTTTATAGTTCTAACTGTGTTTAGTGATTCAAATGTAATTACTGAGGAGGGCTCTGTAGAGCCAAAAGTGCTTTAAATAAAAGTTATTGTATGTTATTAATGAGAGTATTGCTTTTCCTGCTTGATGCGCTGAAATTTTAAGTTCTATTTAGTAAGAACGAAGCAGTGTAGTAATATAAGTTATAGTAATGAATAAATTTAGTAGAGTCTTTACTGGTGGAATGGTTCAATGAAAATGTGGTGTGATTGAACTGGCAAATCTTATGATCTTGTGAAAAATTTTCTAAGTTTTTGCAATCCCATATATTGATATAAGCTGACCTCCCAGAATTTTTTCGAAAAAATTCCTTAGCTTATACACAAGTATATATGGTAAATTTTATTATAAAAATGTAATAAATTTAATTATTTAATGTATTTTATAGGTAATAAAAAATCCTATTACTGCTCATTTACCTGTTGGATGTAGAAAGATAGGTACTTCTTTTCATTCTGAAAAATTAATTCATCCTAAGAAACTTGTTCCAGAAGATAAGCCTATAGTTATAGTTGTTGGAGCTATGGCCCATGGACAGGTAATAATTAAACAGTTGTTGAAATTTTTAAATTTTATCATTTAAAAATAATAACAATTATTTCATTATATTTATTATTATTTATTAGAAATGATTTATAAAATCATTTCTGCTAATCATGCTGGGGAGTCTGTCTCTGTATCCCCA
The DNA here is from genome assembly GCA_000484575.1 of Olivierus martensii. Lineage (NCBI taxonomy): Eukaryota > Metazoa > Arthropoda > Arachnida > Scorpiones > Buthidae > Olivierus > Olivierus martensii. The sequence goes on from AYEL01080609.1 coordinate 11,734, forward strand.
GTCTGTAATCATGACATGAAATAATCCCAGAAAATTAAGGACAAATGAATGCATCTGTCAAAATGGGAAATGTTTTGTGAATAGCCTCACTAACAAATTAGAAATAGTTTTTATATTTAGGTACTAATAGAAACTCCAAAAATGGTTAAAAAATAAAGATTAACTAACCTTGAAAAATACAGTTTAAATGAAATTTCACACAAAGCAATCATGATATATTATTGATTGACAAATATATAATATATATATATATGATATACCATAAAGATTGTTAATCAAAACATTAATCATTTTATTTATATAATGATTTAGTTTTTTAGTATCTACAAATTTAAAATATTTGAATTTAATATATTAAAACAATCAAATCTAATAATATATATAATTTTAAAAGAAATTGAACTGCTTAAACATATCAATGTTATATATCTTTAGTATCACATTACTTAAAAAAAGTTTTTTTAAAGTTTCAATTTATTGGGCTCAAAAATTTTTGGAATTTTGAATTCTTTCTTTTGGATGTGATTTAAAACCAATGTCTGTGTCAAATTTGAAGTTTATAAATTCAATAATTTGGATTAGTATTTCTAATACTCACTCACATATTGATTACAGATATGGTGCTACCAAAACATAATTCCATTGTAAATAATAACAAAAATTATAATAGTAACTTAAAATGTTTATTAGTCACAATAACTAGATAAATAAACAAGCACTAAGACAGGAGAAATTTTAAAATTTACAATATTTATTGTATAACATTTTTGACCTATTTTTCAGATTATTTTTAGTACATTACAATTTTAGAATTCTTTAGAACATAATAAATGGAATACATTTTAAAAAGTTTGAATACATTAAAACATATAATTTAATATTAATTGAGATAATCATAGTTTTATATAAAATATTGATGATAATATAAATTAATATATAATTATCTAAAGGATTTTTTAATGATTATGCTTAAATAAATGATAATCTATATATATTATAGATTATTTAAAGCACACCATTGCCAAGACATTGGTAAATATTCTGGTTGATTATTATTAATAACTGTTGTTCTTTGTTTGTATCATTCACCTTCAATAGCTGCCATAGTGAATACTCCAAATGGTGTTTTACAGGATTTTAGTATATAGACTTGGTTCAAAATTTATGGCAATATCTTCATATGCTTTGATTGCTAGTTCTGTTTGAAGATTTCCAGATTTTATATTAGCCTTATGTTCATTTAATCTAGTGGAGAGATTTCTTTTGGTTCTTCCTATGTACCGTGTCATGCTTTTGATGGGTATGATTACAAATTGGTATTGTGTAAATACCTGATTTTTTGCAATTTTGTAATTGAATTCTTATCATTCCTTAATGTAGACAATATAGTTGGGTTTCTTTTGTATATGATTTTTTGTTATTGGCATGCTCTAGTTTTGTGTTTCATCAAACTTTTTGTGGCCTAATCATAATTTATTGTATAGTATTGTTGGAGTTGCTAAGAATTGAACCAAACAACAAACTTGAATTCTTAAAAACCCCAACATTCAATAATAATAATAATAATCTCACAGAACAACAGAAAGGCTGCCGTAGAAGTCACATGGGGTGCAAAGAGCAGCTGATCATCGACACAACTATATTAAAACAGGTACACAGACAACGCAGACACTTACATGCAGCTTACACCCAAACTTTTTCTATGACAGACCACTTCACAAATCCTAAAATTTTTATGAAACACCTTGGTTATTTTATGATATAAGTAGATATTAATAATAAATAAGTATAAGATTTAAGAAAACAAAATAGCATTTATTATCAAATTGTAATTTTGTAAAATAAAAACATGAAAATAGTAAAATAAACTAGTGACTCCAGTTTCAACTTAACACAAGATTTAAAATCATATGAGGCTTATATTAATTTTCATAATTTTTTACAGAATATTTATTAACTTTCATTGGAACACTGATGTTCCATGGAACATAGTTGGGAAACACTGGCCTAGAGTATACCCTGAATATAGTAAGTTATCTTCTTAAAATGTGACAAATAATGATTTAAAAAAACTTTCAAAACATCATAATACCATACATTTAACCTGTTGAGTGCTACACATGTCAATATCTGCCTTCAATTGTGTACTGACAGCAATTAATATTAAGCATAATTAATATGAAAAAATTAAAATTGTGATATCTTGCTTAATTTTTAATGAGATCTTTTGAAATTTTCAAATATTAGAGTATTTCACTCTCTCTCTAATAATGCAAGCATTTTTTTTTTGGCATCTTATTTCTTTCACAACTTTTCATTCTGTAATATAACATTGCAGAAAACACAATTTTTTTTTTTATGTGGAATCTTAGTCATCCAATCAATTGATATATTTAGATACCTATTTCTCCTCTGAACAAATCAAGCCATGAATGAAGAAATTATAACATTGCAGAAAACACAATTTTTTTTTTTTTATGTGGAATCTTAGTCATCCAATGAATTGATATATTTAGATACCTATTTCTCCTCTGAACAAATCAAGCCATGAATGAAGAAATTAGGTCAAAATTTTCGGTATTACATAACTTTTGTTGAATAAAAGTGTCATATAATTAAATATAATTAAAAAGTTACATAAATTCAATGAAATATTATCATTTTTATTAATATTTCATATTTAATAACTTGTTCTTACTTCATTTACACAACTTTTAGCAATACTTTTTATGTATTTTTTATTTATATCAAAAAATCCTAATATGTACAAAACTGATCTCATTTATAAACAGCTATAATACATTTTATGTTCCTAAAAAACATGTACTATAAAACTATATTCTAAATTATTTTCGTTGACATTCAATCCTTTATCAAATGATATCAAACTTGCCCAATTTTTGAAAATAGGCAAGTTTTAAGTATTTTTAATCATAGAAATAAACAATTTAAGGTTAATAAGATTAGATTAGATTAAATCTAATAATGCTCTTAATACACTAAAAATATTTTAAAATATTGAATTGCTGAAGATTATCACTCCATCTATTGACAAAAAAAAATTTTTATTTGCAGTTTTTTGGGGCTGTTAAATTAAAAAATTTTGGAGGTTTTCTTTTAGATATGTTCTAAATGATAGATCTGTGCAAATTTGAAGTTTATATACCCAGTGGTTATGGCTAATGTATAGCTTTCTCAGTCCTTTTTTCATTCCAGGATTAAAAACAGTAAATTTTCCCAGGTCCTGGATGTTTTTGTTTTTTACTTATGACAATTTGTATTTGTTTATATTAAAAACATATACAGGCTCGACAAACCCGGTATCCAAGTAGCCAATTGCTACCAGAATTTCCATTTTGGCTACCGCTTACAAACAGGTGGTAGCTATTTGGCCACCGGCTAATGCAAACAGCTGATTCTAGGGACTCCGATATTGTAAAGAAGGCCGTAGTCCTAATTATATTTAAAATCTGAACCTTTAGGACAAATTTCTTCCCTGTATGCTTTAAATTTATCACAATATTGTTTAATGTTTTTATTATGATAGCCGAGCGCCTAAACGAATCGCTTTGTTTACATTTCGATCCCGACCGCCATGTTTTCTCCAAACTCTCTCTTATTGGTTGCCGGATTTCGTCTTCCGTAGCCGTCAAAGTGTACTTAAATATATTCATTTAAAAAAGAGATGATAAAATATATGCATATAATTTGATAAATTTCCTTTCAAAAAAAGAAAACAAAGAGGTTTACTCTTACAAGGAAATTAACTTGTTTGATTGTGTTGCATTGGCGAACACGCACTAGACTTCTTTTTGAGGTAAACAAATTCGGTCAGTCACCTCCTTGAATAAGCCTAAATGCCGTTTTCCGACGAAATTATTTTTATCAGAAGAAGGATTTATTCCCTTTCGATAACATTTTTTCTGTAGGCTTTTCATATATAACTATAGGTTTACATTTAATAAAAACGTATTTTCCAATGGTGCCCTCGTATTGTGATTAAGTAAAATCTGGTAATAGTTTTATATCATACGTGACGTAATGTTTTTTTTTTATTTTTAATCCTTTTAAATAAACGTATTTTCACAATAGTAATCGATTAATAAAAATATATTCTATTAAAAGTAATATAAATTATATAAGTTTGTGTGTAACGAACCAGTAATTGCACCAAATTTAGCCAATAAAAACAATTATAAATAAATGTTTATAATTGCAAGAATTACAAACATTTATTTAATGTACATTAAATCCTTTCAGTAAATCGGTAGAATTTTGTTAGATAATGCTTATATCATTAAAAATAATCTAATATTGATCATTTTCACAGCTTTTTTTTCCACAAAAATTTCGCGGGAAATTTTGACCTAAAATTTTGTTTTGGAAGTTTTATTTTCAGTCTAGAATCGGTAGAAAGCTCACGTTTTTGACTTCTAAACGATGGATTAACGTGGGATGATGTTTTTTTTTTTTTATTTTTAATCGATTTTTATTGGAATTTAATCAAAATTTAATGAAAATATTGCATTTATTCAATAATTAAAATTTTGCCACAGCTCTTCATTGTGCTTTATCTTGGGTTAACCCAAGATAAGGCATTATAAAAGTAAATTTTTGAAAAAAATTCCTATTTCAATAATCGAAATCAAAGAAAATATCTTCCTTGGCTCGGCATGCCCGAATTCAAAACCAAAACCTAGCTTCAGACGAATACCAAACTATCGTAAGCAGCGGGTATTAAGAGAACGACTTTTTCGGTCTGTTTTTCGATTTTGTCATCAACCTTGATATTCTTTGCGTGTGTGCTGTTTTTAAGTTGATTCATTGAACATTAAATGGTGACAAAAATGCCAGACAATGCCATTGACATGTGGTTTGAGTCATCATTGCAAAAAAGACATATAGACGGACATAGTTATAGAATTCCAAAGTAAATCCTCTCAAAAAATATGCAATGCTTCTGACAGCTGCATATGTCTACCATGATGTATGAACAATACTTGAAGGGTTCCCCAGAAAAACATTCCAAGCACCAAACTGTAAATTCAACATAAGCTAAAAAGAAAAGCATTTTCAGTTTATAAATTTTAAAGCAAATTTATAGACTGAAAATGCTTTTATTTTTAGCTTATGTTGAATTTACAGTTTGGTACAGTTTTCTGGGGAATCCTTCAATTTTCTGTCAATAAAATTATGTTGTTACCATTAATAGGCCCAAAAAATTTCAGAATCGATTTTAACGATATACTTTACCTGGTTTTACCGATGTGCAAGTCTCACTTTTGAGTTGGCTACCATGAAATTTGCAGTGGTAGCCAATTGTCTACTCAACTTTTTGAAATTTGTCAAGCCCTGCATATATCATATTTTTATTTAACTTTTATTTTTGATAGTTCATTAATAAAAAGAAGAGTAAGATTGTGCATATTAGCATTCAAATTATATTATCATCATCATACTCTACATTTCCATTGAAAATCCAAAAAATATTCTAGTCCAACAAAATATTTAATACTAAAAAAGCAATATGACAGACAATAGATTTTCAATTTTATCGATTTTAGTTAATTTTTCAATTAAAATAATACAATATAGAAGAAATCATCAACTTTTGAGTATTAAATAGCTATTTTAAATATTAATTTTATATACCTTCATCAATAAACTTTTATTAACAATTTATTCATAAAGTTTTGTAGGAATATGGCTTAAGAATTGCAGTGATATGATTTGAGGCTAAAAACTAATGAAATGTTCTCAACTTTTGTGTTTTGGTCTAAATCTTGTTAAAAATTTAACATGTCAGTATGAAATTTCCAGAATATGATTAAAACATATCAGAATAGATTTTTGTATACACCAATTTTACCAATTTCAGGATATATTACAAATTTTATATATTTTAATGAATTGTTTCAATTCCCCTATAATTTCACTAAGATCAACTTGATGATATTTTGAAACTATATTGAGGATTCTAAATTCTAATGTAATTTTTTTTTTCATGTTATCCCCTATAATTTCACTAAGATCAACTTTCATGATATTTTGAAACTATATTGAGGATTCTAAATTCTAATGTAATTTTTTTTTTCATGCCATTTGATGAAAATATGACAATAGTATGGAAATTTTGAAGCTTGATATTTATTTATTAATTTAATGTTCATTAGTTCATGCAACTCTAGAACTCTAAAACTCTTCTAAGCATATCAATATTCTTTTTTATTTCTAGGGTTAATACAAATTACATGGTTGCTTAGTTGTTCTAATTTTCAGTTTGAATTTAATTTCAATCAGTTACTTTTTTTAATTGCTCAAAATAAAAATATTAGCAAATAGCAAGGAAAATAATATTTATTTAGTCAATAATAAAAAAAATTGATCTTTAGGAAAATTATGCAGAATTCTGAGAATTTGGGATTTTTGAGTTTCATGGATTTCCTGGGGAAATTTTCCCAGGAAATTATAAGAAGCAGACACTAGTTATAGCTAGAAATTTCTATTACTTACTTACATTATATATTAGATATGTTATCAATTGCTATTATTATAATAGTCAAAACATAGTAAATTTTCATCAGCAAACAATCATTCTAAAAGTTAAAAAAAAAAAAAATACAGAAATACTTATATTAAGATAATAAAATATAATATATAGAAGATATAATAAAAGAAAAATAATTCTTCATTTTTTTTAATTTTTTTTCAGATTTGTTTATTGATACAAAAATCAAAAGGATACAAAGAAATATAAATTTTAATTTTTTATTTTTTGTTAAGTTTAAGTATATACTATCTTAAATGAATATTTTAAAACAGGAATATATTAAATAGGAAGAATTATTTATTTTAGTGAGAGAATCTGAGATTGACAAATTTGAATATCTTAAATGGATTCCACTATATATCATAAATAATAATGTTTTTATAATTATATTAAAGTACAGTCAAACCTCTTTAAACTGCCCCTCTATAAACCGCCACCGTCGTTATTTGCCTGATGAAAGCCAATAACAAATCTGCTCCAGTCCTGTAAATTCAGAAAAATATACAGCTTTACTTGCAGATTTGTTGCAAGAATTTGAAACTAGATTTCAAGATTTCCAGAAAATAGTCCTGTAAATTCTGAAAAATTTGCAGCTTTACTTGCAGATTTGTTGCAAGAATTTGAAACTAGATTTCAAGATTTCCGGAAAAATAATCAATATTTTTCCATATTTGCGACTCCATTTTCAGTAGATATAAATATTTTACCTGCAAACTTTCAGATTGTATGTATAGAATTGCAGTCAGACATTGAACTGAAAGAAAAATTTCATAATGTTTCTTTATTAGAATTTTATAAAAATTATCTTCCTAAAAACAAATATCCCTCACTTCACAATTATGCATTATTCATGATATCACTTTTTGGAAGCACTTACATATGCAAGCAGCTATTTTCACAAATGAAATTCACAAAAAGTAGGAATAGAAGCACAATATCAGATGAACATCTTGAGAACTCATTAAGAATAGCAGTTACTTCAATCAAACCAGATATAGATGGATTAGTTTTCCAGAAACAATAACAAATTTCACACTAATAAAGAAATTTGTGTATAGAATTGCAGTCAGACATTGAACTGAAAGAAAAATTTCATAATGTTTCTTTATTAGAATTTTATAAAAATTATCATCTTAAAAACAAATATTCCTCACTTGACAATCATGCATTATTCATGATATCACTTTTTGGAAGCACTTACATAAACGAGCAGCTATTTTCACAAATGAAATTCACAAAAAGTAGGAATAGAAGCATAATATCAGATGAACATCTTGAGAACTCATTAAGAATAGCAGTTACTTCAATCAAACTGGATATAGATGGATTAGTTTTCCAGAAACAACATCAAATTTCCCACTAATAAAGAAATTTTTTCCATTTTTGTATTAAAATTATATAAAAAAGTAACAAAGTTTTTATTATTTAAATATCTATCTATATTTCCATTTCCTAAAATATTTCTTATTTCAGTGATTAAAACTTCTTGATTCACTCAATGATTTTAAAAAAATTTCTAAACGAAACAAAGGCAAAGATTATTATTCTACGACCATTCTTACTTATTTATTATGATGGATATCATATACTATACATTATTTACTAACATTTTTGCTTAGCAACTATCATTAAAAATAGTATATTTTATGTGCGGCCCGAGACAATTTTTTTCTTCAAATGCAGCCCAAGGAAGCCAAAAGGTTGGACACCCCTGCCCTAATTAGATTGAATTATGAATATGCATCTTAATTTTGGAACAATAAATTTAAGAAAAAAGTTATTGATTAACATTATGGAAATTTAAAATTGAATAAAATAAAATCCCAAAAGGCAATCAAAAAAAGGCATAGAAAAAATTATTATTATTATTTAATTATTATTCAACTTCAGATTCATTATTGGCATGATCATCATTATCCTAAACATCATAATCATTAATTAGGTTTAAATTAAATTTATAACTGGAATTCACTTTTTATTCTAACAATATCTTGGTAATTATTGAAAAGTACAGTCTGACTTGTGTAGATCTGTATTTATGTAGGACTATTTTTAGATGAATGGGCTCAAACTTGGCCTCTCCAGAAAAACTGGAGATATTATGATGGACTTGAAATTGAATCTGGATCCTCCAAGAATCTGCTTTACCATGGGATTAGGCAAGCTCAAGGACTGCCTTTACTGTAAACTATCTGTTAAATATATTTTATCAGTTGCCAGTTTCTTGGTTTTCATATTTGTTATAGGTCCAATAAACCAATTTCAACTTGTAAGACACAAGGCAATTTTTAAAGGCATTTATAAAGAAAAAAATTACTCTTATAAGCTGACAAATATGGTAATTTCTTTTTTTTATTTCTAATATAAATAACTAATAAACTATTAGTTACAAATTTTTTCTTCTTTGAATCTTTAATTCTAGTTTGTGCTTGTGATCTCTTACTACTAAGGCATGCTTTGAATTATTTTTCTAAGAAAAATGAAGTTGTAGTTATTTTGTTTAATAAAGTATTTTAAAATATTTACAAGAAATATGCCAGAAAGTTCTTATCCTCACCGTGTTGTATGTGTGCTATAGATCTGTAATTGTAAACAATGATAGCTTACTATCTTATTAATATATATGCCTTTTTTTGTTTTTACTGGTCCTGCTTAATTGGAGTTAGAAATGTGATAGTGGAAGGTGTCATGCTGGACAAAATTAAGTATTGATCTATGATGTGTTCCTTCATCATCAAGTAAAAACTGTACAAATAATTTACAAAGTGATGTCAATTGTAAATGACAAGGAATGTCTATCATATTAGATTGTGAAATAATAAGTTGCACCAACCTACAGGATGAATGAAGAGAAGGTCGTCCAATAATGTCATGTTATTTATGTTTTGGACAGCGAAGGTGTCATATTGACAGATTGCTTGCATTAAGAGTTGACAATAACAAGGACATACTACAGGAACTTGCTACAAAAGTTATGGGACAGTATCAAGGAAAAAGATGTAGTTTGCTGTCAAAAGACATTGCTGCTATCAAACAATGCACTGTCACACCAAACTGCAGAAACAGTCACTTTTCTGTACAAATATGACTATGAAATCTTGCCCCATCCCCCATATTCTCCTGACTTGACACCTTCAGACTTCTTTCTGTTTCAAAATATATAAAAAAGTTTACGGGAAGAAGTTTCTTCAATGATATGGTCATTACTGCTGTGGAGAGTTGGTTTACTCCAAAATCTGCCAGCTTATACACAGATGGGATTAAACAACTGTTCCATAGATGTGACCCTATGAGATGGATATGTAGAGAAGGAAGAGTTTTGAAGAGCCAAATTTAAGGCCTCGTGCCCACATGCAATTATCAGTCAGTGAACTATTTAATTGCAGAAGTGAGAACAAAGAACTCCTATTGTTTAGTCTGCCAACAAAAGAGTTGCTAGTGGGCACAGCTTCATAGGAGTCATTTGTTCTCACTCCTGCAATTAAATAGTTGACCAACTGATGGGTGCAAGACCTTAGATCCCTAAAACATTGCATCATGATGAAGGTAAAAACTTTTTAGCCTTCCCTCAAATTATTGTTGAAATTGCTCTTTTAAGTAGTATTTTGAATATACTTATACAATATTTTCAAATGTTTATTAGGACATTACATTCCCAAGATATGACCAAATCTGTAGTTTCAGCCAATTGTCTTTTTTCTTGTGTTTCCTCCTCCTTTTTTTTCTAATGTAACATTCATAATATTCAACAGATTTGCAGATTTATGAGTTTGTCCTTTAGCTCTTACATTTGAAAAAGATTTTCTTTGAGGCTTATTAAAGAAACTGAACATTTATTAAAATTACTCTAACCTACCTTGTGCTGGAAATATAAACCAGATTAATTTTAATTTTCTGTTATTTTAAAAATCATCTATTTCATTATTTCTATATTGTTTTTATTAAGGTAATGTGAGAAATTAAAAGTTATGAATTCTTAAAAAATTATTAATTATTTAAGTATGCCAGTTGAAAGCTAAATTTGTAATCTAAAGAATTCGATACACTATACTTTCTAATGATTAAGTTATAAAAAATTATCCATGATATATTATTCAATATTTTTAAATGTATATTCTAAGAAAATAGTAAAGGCCAGCTCATAGTTTGTTGGAACAGAAAAGCAAAATAAAAGGAACATGTTCTGTTCCTATTCTTTTGAATGTCTAGCAATTCATAGTTGAACACAATGAACAAAGAATGTGCATGCCCTTTGTTGGCTCTTGTTTGAGATATGGTAGCTATCACATATCAACAGAAGCAGACTTTAGCAAAATATATAGTAAAAATTTAACAAAGAAAAAAGATAAATTATATTTGCTTAATTAATAAATTTGGAGAGAAAAATGATCAGAGAAAATCAGGAATAGTGATTCTGAAGTTCATTTCCAATAATTCAGATTTATTATTAAATTTTATAAGAAGTTGTAATATAATTTTAAATGATATTGGCTGAAATAATAGTAATAATCATCATCATCATTATCATTAAGGATGTATTGAATTTGCTAATATTTGCATTGACTTATGGGATATCAGTAAAGGAAAGTTAGAAGTACTTCTAACTTTCCTTACTTAGTTCTGATTGAGATAAAGGAATGGAACTATGTCAAAAGGAATGCATGAAATACTGTGCAGAACTCAAAGTTGGTGTTCCTTTTTCATTCTGACAAACTATGAATCAGTCTCAAATCAAATTATCAGAAAGAACCATATCAAATTTGGTGGCTGTAGCTTTTACAGTTTGAGATTATTCAATACAAACAAACCACTAATTAAAAATATATAAGTTTCATATTATTTCTAACTCAGTGTTAAAGCTGTAATGTATGTACATAGTAGGGATTCATGATGCATTAGTTTTTGTATTTTTATTTATCACTTATTTCTTTTCAATGATATTATCTGCTGCATATGTGCATGTGTGTGTTTAGGTTTTATGTACTGGAGGATTTCCTGTATGCAATTTGAAATTTTTTAGTGCGACATTCTGTAGTTCAGCAACTCCTGTGATCTGGCATGACTTAAAATTCATTTAATAATTAATATTTTTAGTTTTATTTGTAAATTTATTATTTTTTGAAAAGTTTTGTATAATTTGACTTTTCTAAAATTTTAAATAATCATCAAATTATATAAAGTCAACAGAACAACTAATAAAATGGCAGTTATTTAATAGATATACTTCAAAAAATTATATAAATCAGAAATTTCTTTATTGAAGAATTACTCAGATTTTTACTAAGTTATTTATAAAAATGCATTATTAGTTCAAATAGGAAAAAAATCAATAATACAAGTATTCCTTAACTTACTACCATTTGTACTTATGATTGTGATGTAATTGGTAAATTCTGTAATTGGTCAATGCAATTCATTTGTGCAAGTATCCATGCACAATGGTCTTACATACCAATCTTTTCCTTTTGTGTTTGGTTCCTGTAGTTTTGTATTTGTTCAGATTATTATGATAATGTATAATGTCCTAATAAAGATTGATAATGAGAAATTCGTAAATTTAGGATGTTTCTAACATCTGATTGCTCCAACTTATGACGTTGGTATTCAAATAGATCCCCACTTTAGATTGAGGATTACCTGTATAAAATAGAAATTGCCATATATTTTAATTTAAAAATTAATTTATATAATCTTTACCAGAAGTCCATCATCTTATTTACATACTAACACAAAACATTCATACTTTCATCTTACTTACATTCTATTGTCTAGATTTACAATACATTTTCTGCTGAATTGTTTGTTTTCCATATACAATATTATAAAATGCAGATTTAAACTGTGATTGATATTTATAAACACAATTTTATTTTTGTTTTAAATAAATTATAATATTGTATGAAGAAAGTACAATATTATATTTTTCTGGGACATATTTTATAACATCAATATTAACAAGTATTATTATTGTCTTTTAATATAGATAAGTTTCATCATAAACTTAGGGATTAGGCACATATTTATATAGTATTGTCCATCCACGAAAGCTGCGTCTAGCTAAGGTGGATGAGTCCAAACGCAAAAGGGAGAGTCTCAGTTGGTATAATGATTATATTTTATTAGATAAAAATTATTGAATTAATATTATATTAAGTTCTGTTAAATATACTATTTCCAATGTCGAAACTAATCATTTAGCATTTGACATTACAATAAACTTCCATTCAACTTCAGTTATCTTGCGTTTGAAAACATCCATGTATTAAGCTGTCATCTCTATTTTGTCACTGGACTCATTCGGTTAGCACACCCCTGTACTTGCGTTGATGGTCACGGCTAAGCTGGATGGACAGTAGGTCCCTGACTTGTGTGGTTAATTTGTCCAAAAAATTTCTAAGTAAATTGTAAACTGTACAAGTTCAACAATGCTTAAATTTGATATACTCAATTGATATATTAGTAAATGGAATGATCAAATGATATATATAAACATATTGTATGCATAGATAATAAAATTTAAGACCATAAATGATATTTCTGTAAAAAAGTAAATTGCTTAATGAAATTTTCATGGGCATTTTATAGAAATTCAACAAAAATAGAGACTTATGTAGTTTCAGAGATATGCAGATGCATAAGTCAAAACTTTGTAAATTGATGATCTACTATAGTAATTCTTAGGGAATGAATTCTGTAATCTGGTATAGAACTTGTTGGGTCTGAAGTGTATCCAACTAGAATTTCAACCTGTTCTAAAACAACAGATCAGATGTTAAATAGTGATTTCTGCAAAGTTAGAGAATAATACTAAAATACATAATTTTAGTAAATAAAAAACTTTATATACTAAAAAGTATATATATTCTCAAACATTGTGATGAATATTAATTCATAACAATATATTGCTAGTTACACTAGTCAAGAAAAAACTTTTTTCTTGTTAAATGGAAATAAAGGGGTAATTCTTATAGTAGGGGTTGGTAATGCGGCTCCAGTGATTCATTTCAGATGCGCCCACACTATTATGCATCTGAAATGCATTCACATTTCATATATTGTTCATATATGTGCATATGCAAAATTTATTCATATAATAACAATTACTTGTAATTTTATTTAATTTGATTTTATGTTATTTTATGTACAGTAGCATCTCCATAATCTGACACATACAGTTCTGGGGCTTTCTGGATTTCAGAGATTTGTTGGATTATTGGATGTTCAATGAAAAAAATGAAATTACACAAACGAATACACTCAGTTTATTAAGACTTTCCTGTCACTGCTCTTATTGTTCATATCTTTCATAAATCCCTCAATTTTATCCTGATTTTTTTTTAATGTCATAAATGGTGGTTCGTCCAATACCATACCATAAAATGAAGCCACTCACTAAACTTTTATCCCAAGTCAAGTTTCTTAATTATTTTTGCCTTTTTGACCACAGTCAACATCTTGTGTTTTTGTTTTTCACTTTTTCCTATTTGAGACATTATGCAAAGATCAATAACAAACTCTGATACAGTAAAAATACTATTTTACGGTAATCAGTATACTGAACTAAAAAATTAGTCCGACTATAAGCCTGAGCAATGAACAAATAGCAACTGACAACTTTTTTATATCAGTTTCTCTCTCTCTCGCACATTGACAAGTTGACATGAAAATTTCATGTGAGCAGCACGACAGTTCACAGAGTGTCGGACTACTGAAAGTATCAGGCTGGCAAAGTGTCAGACTGCAGAGACTCAACTGTACATACTTTTAATTTTAATTTTTTAGTTATTATATGCATGTATTAATCTTTATTTTGTATAAATATACATATTTCAAGACAATTATTTTGCTTATTTATTACAGCATTGCGATTAGAAAATAAAATTAGTAATTAGCTTTATTTTTGAAAAATAAAAATAAAAATCAATGTGCTCTCGATGGTTTTAAAATTTTTATTATGCCCTTAGTAACAAAAAGGTTGCCGACCTCTATCTTATGGTACAGGAATACCTTGCATAGCACGGTTTTGAACAACATGCATTTTGGTCTAATGCAGTTTTCATTATTACCATTGATTATCATCATTACACACATCAACATGGCAACACTGATCAGCGACTCCCCAAATGCCTCAGGTGACAGTTGAGAACCACATTTATGCAGTAGTTTTTTGATTTGCTCTCATGTAGACGTGTTCTTTCCCCGTGGCATTTTATTATTTATGTTAATATTACTATTTAATATTCTTTTATTATTTAAGTATGAGTGAAAAGAGAGAAAACAAAGAAGACACTGTTGAGTTACAAAAAACGCAAGTGGTTGACATTAGAGAAGGAACTTGAAATTATAAAATGTCACGAGAATGGTTCTTCATTTGCTAAAATAGCTTGTGAGAATTCAATGAATGAGTCCTAATGTTTTCTACAACTTTTATGTCAGTTTAAAATGATTTTCTTCATTATTTAGTTAATAAAAAACAAATATTTTTTTCATTTTTAAACATTTTTAAT
Organism: Olivierus martensii; assembly: GCA_000484575.1. Taxonomy (NCBI): domain Eukaryota; kingdom Metazoa; phylum Arthropoda; class Arachnida; order Scorpiones; family Buthidae; genus Olivierus; species Olivierus martensii. The sequence goes on from AYEL01080609.1 coordinate 26,791, forward strand.
ATTCTAAAGCTTTGTAATAAACAAATTAAATTGAAATCTATTATAAATAGACCTCAGTGCAGTTTTGTATAGTGCAGACACTTCTTGGAACTAGTTAACTGCACTATACAAGATATTCCTGTATTTTTTGCAATGATTTCAAATCTGTTAATCAAATTTTTCTTTCTGGTACTGAGTAATCAATATTTTTTATGATAGGAAAAAAATCTTTATTCAAAATATGCAATACAGGGATAAACAGCTCTTTAGGCAAGGCAAAAAATTTTTAAAAAATTTTTTGCCTTGCCTAAAGAGCTGTTTATTTTTGATTTAAATTAAATACAGCAAGAGCTAGTTATATATTAGCAATACAGGGATTCCACTTAATTGGGACACATTGGGATTAAGCCATTGTGGCCCAATTAAACGAACTAATAATAAATTCTAAAATAAAATGTGCAATTCGTAGGTAAAAAAATAATAATTAGGTACCTATTTTAATGCTTTATTAAACGTACCTAATTATTAGTTTTTTACCAATCTCCTCTGACTTCGTGTTCAACATTGGGCCGCTGATATTCACACCTCACCCACTAACTATAGGAAACTATTAATTTAATGCTTCATTGACTTCTGAATTTTTTCCATCATGCTTTTTTTTGAAGTTCCCAGAATTTCTTTCTGTAATGCTCACTACTCATGCAGTTGATTTTTTTGTTGTAGGAGACATGCTATGGTAGATTTTGGTTTATTTCAGCGAGTTATAATACTGGATTATGAAATATTTGATGTAAATCATAATTCAATATTTTATATAATAATATAAAATGGAGTAATTCATTTTATAATAAATATTATGAAATATTATTTAATAAATAAGTTTTTAAATAATTATAAAATATCATCTTAGATACTGCATTAAATAATAGTTTTATTTTCTGATTAATTTTTTTTTGTCACTTTGCTATCTGTTGATTACTTAGTAGTAGAATGAAAACAGACTCTGCCAGAGAATGGCAGAGTCTGTCCTTTTTCCCTTTAGGGAGGAGTTAAATTGTTGGGAATGGGGATTGACAAGCCAGGTCTTTGCCTCCTCATATAAATTTTCCAAAGAATGGGATTCAGATTTGATCATAGATATTCTGGATGGAAAAGAAAAGTATTTCTATATGGCTATCTGGCCAATTTGTTTAATACAGGAATCCCTTGATTAGTGTGGGTTTGACTAATGTGGTTTGATTAGTGTGCAAAAAAATTTGATACTGTCTCTTAATATATGTGGTGCCAAATTTGATTAGTGCACTTCAACAAATGTGACTTTTTTTTTGCAAACCTTCTGAAGTGTTGGCAACTGAATCTCAGGGATTGTAATCTACATGATTAGAGCACTACAATAAATTTATTTATTTTTAATTTTTGTTTATAATACAACTTTTGTCATCTAATTTTGTATATTTTAAATTTGTTTGGTAATTTTATTTATTAATAAATTTACTGTGATGGCAACTACCTAATAATAGCCATTACAATATTATATAGCCAGCTTTGCTTTCAGTTCCTCGTGATGGCAACTACCTAATAATAGCCATTACAATATTTTATAATTTCAGTTCCTCTCCAGTACTCTGTCTTTGGACATGCAATTATTTTTTGTGAAAAATAAATTTTAATTCTTACTATAAATTTTTAAATACTATACCACATTCCTCAATGATTTAAAGTACAAATGCAATATAGATTCGTTTTGAGAGAGAAAAAAAATTGTGTTTTAGTTTGATTATTGTGGTTTTGATGTTTGTGTTGCATTGCAAGGATTTATTAACCACACTAATTCAAGGGATTCCTGTATTTATATCAGTAAAATGAAATGAATTTATTTTAAAAAATTTTTTGTATGATCAGAGTATATTTAGTTTGATTTGACTACAGTAGAATTTCAATAATTTGGCATCTGTTTTGTATCTGACAGACTGAGATTATACCATTTTAAAGTTTTGATTATTATACTTACCATTTTGAGCTAAATTCTCTGTATTGCACTCTTTTATCCATTAATATCTTAAATTATTTTAGTCATCTATTTAAAATAATATTTTTCAAAATTTATAAAAGTACAAGTACAACTTATGCTTATATAATATGAATTACTATATTTCTATATGTAATATTCAATAATCCAGCATTTTTGAATGATACTATAATTATATGATTTTTTTGGTATTAAAATTATATCATTCAAAACTTAAAAAAAAATAATCAAAACAATAGTAGTAATTTTTATCATCATTGTTTGTTTTCAAAATCTGTATCAAAAAAAGAAAAAAAAAAATAAGAAGAAAAGAATCTCTCTCTCTTGTATTGAATTATTCATCCAAAAATACATCAATTCAAATTTCATCAGTTATGTAAACATATCAGTACTCTTATTTGATTGATTGTACCATAGATTTATTTTTAATACGCTTTTCTTTATGATTTTAAACTAAAGTTTTCTTTAACATATAATATGTATATATTTTTATTCAGTTTATTCTTTAGTGTTATCTGATGTTTTTCTGTACATTCTCATAAAGAAATTATATTTTTATATGCTAAATCTTAAATAGCTCATATGTATACATTATATAATGTATACAAATTTGATATATAATAATGAAAATCTTGATGTTAATTGTAATTCAGTATTTTTAATTTTGCATTTCTATTCTATAAATATAGATTATATTTGTTTATGAATTTTTTTAATTTATTGAAAAAAGCATTTAAGATTGTATCATATTTTAAAGTTGTGTTTTGTTTTAATTATTAACGTATGCTACTTACTCTAAACAACACTTATATAATCATTTTATTTATTATATGAATATGTTATAAAGCATTTAAGTTCAAATAATTTTTATTTTCACATAATAAGATTTTCATTTAATTAGAAATATCCTGTGCTATATTTGAAACAAAACAATAAATAGAATAATTTATTGTTTTATTTATTATTCTGCATGAAGTATCAATCTAAGAATATCCTGTGCTAAAACAATAAATAGAATAATTTATTGTTTTATTTATTATTCTGCATGAAGTATCAATCTAAAGAAAAATTTCCTGATAAATTGAAAATGTTGATACTCAGATGAATAAAAATTAATGTGATTTTTAACTGTTTCAGACACTCTTATTCAAAAAATTCTGCAAAAATTACAAACTAAATTTTTAAAAAACAAAAGCACTAATTGCAGTTAAGGTTATAAAATCAGGATAAATATTTATTAAAAAAACGTTTTTGATCTTCAAACGAAATCCTCATCAGTTTTCAATTCAGGTGTTCTAAAAACTGAAAACTGATGAGGATCTCGTTTGAAGATCAAAAACTTTTTTAATAAATATTTATATTGATTTTATAACCTTAACTGCAAGTAGTGATTTTGTTTTTTTAAAATTTAATTGTTTCAGATCTAAACTTGTTAGAATAAACAGTTTTAAAAATTTGTTTTCATGATTGCATTTTTATTCATTTCTAATGAATTTAATTCACAAAAAGTTGTTATATAAAATAAGTTCTTTTTGTTTTTCTGATCTTCAAACGAGATCCTCATCAGTTTTCAATTCAGGTATTCTAAGAACTGAAAACTGATGAGGATCTCGTTTGAAGATCAAAAACTTTTTTTGATAAATATTTATATTGATTTTATAACCTTAACTGCATGTAGTGATTTTGTTTTTTTAAAATTTAATTGTTTCAGATCTAAACTTGTTAGAATAAACAGTTTTAAAAATTTGTTTTCATGATTGCATTTTTATTCATTTCTAATGAATTTAATTCACAAAAAGTTGTTATATAAAATAAGTTTTTTGTTTTGTTTTGAAATTTAAAATTTTTAATTCTTTAGGATTAATAATTATTTTTAAGATACAAGATTCATGTTAATATCATGTTAATTATTTTTAGTTTACAAATAAAAAGGAATTAAAATTATAATTTTATAAATCTCTATGGTTATTATTTTTTAAAAACTACAAAATTATCTCAAAAATTATTTGTGTATTATGTAGAATAAATATATACAATTTTGTATAAAAGGGATTTTATTTTTCTTTAGAAAGTATGCTGATTGAAATATTTTGGACTACAAAATATTGATTTCTACCAAACAGCACTATTAAAATTTGTTGTATATTTTATAGAGAGTATGCAAAAAATTTTTATAAATTATAAATTTTTATTCCTTAAATCTGATTAGTTATGTATTAAAATTTTTGATTTCAAATATTCCAAAATGATACTTATGCTTAGAGATTACAAATTATTTTCTTTTTTTATCTGCAATCAGTTTTAATTTTTTTTCAAATTTCATTCTTAATAAAATCTAAATTTAATAATTACTCTACTTCAGATACTTATGTTTAGAGATTACAAATTATTTTCTTTTTTTTATCTGCAATCAGTTTTAATTTTTTTTTCAAATTTCATTCTTAACAAAATCTAAATTTAATAATTACTCTACTTCGATAGATAAATATTATATATTTAAAATTTATTTAATTT